>PVKM010005960.1:30821-45986 GCA_004027735.1 Carollia perspicillata | reverse complement strand
GGAGACTGCTATGAGCTGAATTATGTCACCCCAGAATTTATATGTTGGAGCCCTTGCCCCAGTGTGATAGTATTTGGAGACAGGGTATTTGGGAGAGAATAATGTATGGATGAGTTCATGAGACTGATGGAATTAGGGTCTTTAAGAAGAGGAGGAGAGACCTGAGCTCCCTCTTTCCCACCAGGTGAGGACGTGAGAAGGTATTCATCTAAAAGCTAGGAAGGAAGCCCTCACCACAACTTGACCATCCCAATCTCAGATGTCTGAGACTCCAAGGCTGGGAGGAAATATTTGTCTGTTGCTTAAGCCACCAGTTTATGGACTTTTGTTATGGCAGCCCAAGCAGACGGAGATTAAAAGTGCCATGTGTAACTAGTATCATCCAAAATTACTTACTATTATACACTTATTCTCTTTCTATGGAACATTTCAGAATATATTTCCAAAAACAGTCTGGGGAGATGCTGCAATAAATAAATTGTGATAACATACGTGCCCCAGCATGCCAGATTTTAGAGACATGATTTTTTTAAAAAAGGACCATCGGGATTTGATAGTGGAAAGTTTGGGGGAAGTAGAAGAGGGAGCAAAACAAAAAAAAAATGATGTGTAAAACCCTGAGAATCTGAGAGGACTATAGTATTAATGACAGAATTAGATAACTCAGGGAAAGTGGGTTTGAGGGAAAATAGCTTTGCTTTAGAACCATTAAACTTGATGAAAATGTGCTATCTTTAGAAGTGAAATTCAACTAACATTAGGAAAACAAAAATGATGCCAGAGCGAGGGAGGGGTGCGGTGGGGGAGTTAGACTGGTTCCGTACATTTTGTGAACTGGTGAATGGCAACTCATCCAGGAGAATCCTGCTGAGGGAAGAGAGTCCAGAGACAAGCGAGGCTCCTGAAAATGCTGAGATATAAGTGGGCATTACACACAGAGGCCAAGAGTTGGAAAATGACTTCTTAAGGCCAATAGTGGAGTTGAGACTATAACTCAAATGGTTGGACTTTTCGACGACTTCACGCCAGTGCTCATGTGTCATTTAGCAATGAACTGAATAGTGGTTCACTGGAGGGCAACCAAGCAAGATGACAATGTAATTGAAATCACGTTGCATGAAGAACAGTTGAAAGAGCCAGACACATTGAACTTGGGAAAAAGAGGATGACGGGGTGGGGGAGGAGGAAGTCTATGCATTGCTTTCAGATATTGTAAAGGTTCTTAAGTGTAAAGAATGGAGCAGGAACATTCACTGTTGCTCAGAAAATTCTTCTGTGTTTTGTGAAGCTGTGGCTCCTTTCACCCCTGGGAGCCAGCGAGCAAGAGCGGAGTAGCCACCTGCCCAGGCTGTGCAGAGATATCACGAATAGGGTGAGAGAGTAAATGAGAACACTCTCGAGTCTTCTTCCAAATCTATTATCCAGTGATCTACAAATAGGCTGTCTCCTTTTCTCATTTTGACTGTTTGCAATAAGTTGATTTGTTACCCTAAATTCCCAAGAAAGTAAGAAGGGACCTTCGGATTTGCTCACCATGACCAAAATCCAAGAAAAGTGAGCCAGAGACTGCCAACTCAAAGAAATGGCTCTGTCCCTTGGTGTCCCTGATACCCAAGAGTGATGAGCAGTACACAGTAGGCATCTTTGTACCATCTGACAATTTACAGGAGGGTCAGCACCTTCTGAATGGCTTCACTTTGAAGTTTGGATTGGATTATCTCCTGCCACTCTCAATAAAGACCATTTGATTTGATCTCCAATCGCCATTTTTTAATTGAACTATAGTTGACATACAATGTTATATTAGTTTCAGGTGTTCAACAGAGTGGTTTGATATTTTTATATGTTTAATAACATTTTCCAAAAGGAGGATGAAGTTTCCAACCAGGTTCATTTCTCCTTTGGCCTCTTGAAGTCTTTGCGTGTTTGATAGCATCCCGAGGAGGCTGTATGATACAATCCAGATGAAGCCACCTGGGTTTCAGGCTACAGTTTGGAACTTGGCTGATTTATGCATGCAAAGGAGAAGAAATAAAGTCAACTATAAGAATACAAAGCTTAAAAATGAAAAACGTTCAAGCTCTATAATTGCAGTCAGAAAGGGGAAGTGCATGTTTTCCAAGAAAAACAACCTGCTGTCTACAAGTTGAGCGTGTGCTTCGAAAGTAATCTTTAATCATCTCAAATGCAGTGGGCGATAAGGAAAATACACAGCATAAGCACATTCTCTTCATGTGGCATGGAGAATATGTTTTAACCACCATTTAAGTGTACTTACAGGCCGTGTGACCTTGAGCTAGACCCTTAACCTCTCTGTGCTTTAGGTTCCCCACCAGTAAAATGAGAATAATGTTAGTGTCTACCTCATAGGATTGTTGAAAAAAATAAAATGAGTTAATATACTTACACAGCACAGAAAATGCTGCCTACTATACAGTGCATGCTCAACAAATGTTTGCGATTGTTATCATTGTAGTTTTAAAATGGTAGAAGAGAAAGGGGCATGACCCCTTTAAAAGAGTTTGTGAAATGACATAAGCCACATTTCTAGTGGGAAGGGCCCAAAATACCTGAGATAAAAACAAAATGTGTGAACTAGAACCTTTTGTACCTCTGTTTAGAGCAGTTCAAACTCAGTAGGAAAAACAAATGGTCTGTGTGGAGGGCAATTTTAGAAAAATTACCACTCGACTAGCATTAATGAGCTGTTTACCCCATTTGTGCTGAGGAGCAGCCTGGAGCAGTCAATGTCAAGACTATGGCCTTCTTCTGTACACACAGTAAAACCAATGTTTGGGTAAGTGGAGTACGTGCTAATTAAATGCTAAGGAGAATACCTAACTGATGCCTTGAAATTTGTAACTCCCTTTATCCCTTGTTTTGCAGGTTGCTTGTAAAATCTGACAGTAACCCATTGGACAATTTCCTTAATAAATGCATGTATTTTTATAGATGGGTAATAAATTTTGTTTTCTATATTTATTTCTGCCACCAAGCTTTCCATGGTTTCCAATTTACTTAGCCTGTTCGCACACAATGTATAAATCTTCAGTTTATAGAAGTACTCACAACTGGCATTTAACTAGATTAGTTTTGCTAGAGCAAAAAAGTTGGAATTTACGGTTAGTATAAAAATAATCACCATGTTCAAGCTTTTATTGTATGAGACCTGTTCTGCATTCCTTACCTATAACTTAATCTTCCAAGAATCTTTCAAAGTAGCTATCTGTGTTAGACTCACTGACATTAGTTCTCTGTGGCAAATACACCCCCAAACTCAGTGGGGGAACACAATGTCAGTTTCTATGTCATTCAACAACGTCTGATCCTCTGAGGGATGCCTCAGCTTTCAGAGTCCTTCTTACTATGGGGCTCAGGCACCTCTGCATCTTTTGCTTCCTGCCACATGGATGAGTTCAAGAGAAAGAGTGCTAAGTTTCTCACCACCTCCGTTTAGGATTAACCCTAGATTACTTCTGCTCACATCCCACGGGCCAGAAATCAGGCATGTGGTCAGCTGAACTACAAGAGAGGCCGGGAAATGGTAGGCAGTATGTAGACATCAGTAAACACTAAAAAGCACCTGTAACAGTTTATTCTTCTGGCCACTAAATATCTACCTCCTTTCCTCTTTCCAAACAAAGAGCACACTTATCCCTCCCCAAAGGAAACAATGACAAATTCCAGCCCGTTGCTGCAAGCCGGTCAGAGCCCAGGACTTCTGAGTTATGTGAAGTCTATGTTGTAAGTCTGGACGTGCCATCTCTTGATCTATGAACAAGAAGGAAAGTAATCTATGCAGCAAAGGAAGGTATTCATATTCTCTCTCCCGCCCCCCCCGTCCCTCTCCCCCCACCCCTCGTGCAAACACACACAATACAAATGGTGTAACAGCGATAAGATGACCACAGTAAAAATCCCCATTCAGAAAACGAAAGGAAAGAATGGAGACACACAGCAGCCACTGACACGGCGGGTGGGCAGGTCGACACAGGAGAGGCGCACTGCCTTACGAGAGGAGGAGGTTCTGGATGTGGCCCCCGCTCTGCTTGCTGGGAAAGTCCCTCATCCATCGTCTCAACATCCACTAGTTTCTCCTGAGAGGCTTCCCTTGCCCACCTCCGAGGAATGTGCTGAGGAGCTGGCCCTCCACACAGCCTAGAGTCCACTTCCTTCTAGCGGAAGAAGTTATTTTCAGTCTTGAAAGACATTTTTAGTACAGGCTTATAGTTATTTTAGCAACGTAAGTCCTGCCAAAAATCAGTAAGCTTCTGCAAGCCATCAAATGTATGTACTATCTCTCTATTCCCTTTTATTTCTGTTTGTAATTTAGACATTCCTTCTTGGACTCATCTCACCCTTGAAAGTCCTTGCCAGATGCTATCCACAGTAACTGATGCACACGATTGTTTCTTCCCCGTCCTTCTCTCCTAGACCTGCAAAGTTACTGGCACACGTGGCCGTCCAAGGTGTCACAGATGTCAGTTTCCCCAAATGTTTCGCCATTACAAACCATGGCATTTCACCTCCGTAGTTCCTGGGATCAGTTTCCTGACCACTCACCTCCTGCTAGGCCCTGGCGGATGAGTGAGGTTTGTGTTAGAGAATCCCACGTCCACAGCCAGTGTCGGTGTTAATCCCAGCATTCGTCACAGTGACTCATGAACAGGTCTTGCAAAGTACCAGATACACAATGAGGTGCTTCATTAATATTTGTTGAATAAATGCAGTATAATGTATATATAGCACCTGGCAGAAGGAAGGCCTGCTTGGGTGTGGTTGGTAGGGGGATAACATGGGGGTAATAATTTATAGTTTAAATTTGAACGTTTCACCTCAAACGTCATATGATTTGCTTGAGCGTGGCATTGTTATGTTACAGAGTTGCATGTTTCTTCCGTAATAAAAAGGGGCATTATTTGTGCTGGACCCTGTGTATATTCACATACACAGATAGGTAGGTTGTTTTAATATACTTGTGTTTAATCTTTGACTGGTAAGGAAAGCAACACTTACAAAAAGTAAGTAACACATTGAAAGCCACATAACTGGAGTGTGGCGGATCCAGGTCTAGGACACTGCATGTGCTTGTGTCTCCAGACATGGCCCCAGGAGAAGCAAGAGCAAAAATAGGCTCCACCTTTTCCTCTGTTTTCCTAGCACAGGAAGTCTGAAACCTGACCTTTCCCTGTGGTCTGAGAGTCCTTCTCTCTTTGCATGGTTTCAATCAGAAGTGTTATCCTCTAGCCATAGAATAATAGTTACTTTGGGTGACTCAAAACACACAGTGGGAAATAGCATATAGCTTTTTAATTAATGAATGAGATTTTTGTGCTGTGACTTGTTTGCATAAATTTACACAGTGAGCATGCTTAATAGATTGTGCCTGTGTCAACACTTCTTTTCTCCACCAAATGGTTATATTTATTTAATGAATATTGTCTATAATCATTCAGGGGCTTCATTATACCATAATGAACAAGCTCTCTGTACAAGCTTTGGCATATAAACACTGTCTTATAGGAATATACTTGCAAACCAAGATTGCCAAAACTGTTGATTGGTCTGAACCTATGCAATATTTGATTTGATTCAGTTTGTATTTTTTTGAGCACTTATTATCCGGTACTGAGTAAGACCTGCTTTAAGATATAGAAAGACAAATGCCATATGATGTCACTTACATGTGGAACCTAAAGAACAAAATAGACAAAGTAGAAAGAGACTCATAGATATAAAGACAGACCAACATTGGACAGAAGGGAGGAAGGTTGAGGGACTGGGTGAAAAAGGTGAAGGGATTGAGAAGTACAGACTGGTAGCTGCAGAACAGTCACAGGCGTGTAAATTACTGCCTAGGGAATATATCGATAATATTGCGTTGGCTATGTACGGTGCCAGGTGGGTGCTTGGAATGTCTAGGGGGGCCACACTGGAGAGTGTGATTGGCCGCTATGCTGCACATACAAAACTGATGCAGAATAGTATTAAGTGTAGACTGTCATTGAGAAATTTTTTAAAAGATATACTATAAAAATGTTTTAAACCACCCCACACTTTAAGTTGGCTGTACTTTGAATTCACAAATGTGTGTGCAGCGGCGGGGGGGGGGGTGGATTAACAGCAGTAGGGGAAGGGTGACGGAAGTAGTAAAATTGGTAATGTCCATCACAGACTAAACGTCGGAAGACTTATTCAGCTACGTGGACAGACTCTGCGAAGCAAGTAACCTTCCTGGAGGTGATGATTTGCAAACAGGATAAAGGTTAAAACGAGACCAATCAAGGACATCATTTCAGGTATTTTCCCCTTTTGTAAAGATAGCATGGGCACTAATTGTAAATTTTCAAACAGATCGGGAAGAATTGCATGGAAATAACTGTGTTAGCAAAGTGCTGTTTAAACACAATTTCACTCGCTTCCTGGTTCCCTAACTTGAGACATAAACTGTCCGGTGCACTTTTTGCTTCCAGTGAGGTGATGCCGCTCAGTCTCAAGGAGCCACTTGAAAGGGCAAACGCCACTTGAAGTGACACGGTGAGAAGATCCATGGATAAAGGAGGGAAGGAAACAGAAGTGTTCCGACACCTGAAACCTTGGCTTCTGATTTGCCTCAGCCTGGGGTTTGTAGAAGAACGCCACCCGCTCCTCCTCATTCCTAACGAGAGTATATATTGAGCTCTTTGAAATGTGAGTATTATGGGAAGGATCGCAGTTGCTTTAAATTAGAGGAGCTGGCAAGTGCCTGGGAGGAGCAGGAGGGTGTTTAAACCGAGGAAGACAGTTGCAAAACCTCCTACCACGGCATGAGCTCCAAGCTTCAAATGTGTTCTCGTGCGCAGGCGAGTGCTGCATTTTTCAGCAAGCAATCTTTTTGTGTTGTTTTGAAGCAGCTTTGAATAATAAACACGTATTTCTGCTTGACAGTTTTTTTTAATGGTTTCCAACTTCATGGGACAACCGAAGGCAGAAAGCCTCATGTTTTGGAGGGAAGTGTGATGTCAGCAATGCCTAGGAAAGGTAAGCTACCACTTCGCTGTGGTATTTCTCTTTCTCTCCTGTTTGGCCTTTGTCAAAAGTATTTACTAGGGGAACTTAGAACGGCTACTTGTAAAGAAATGAGGAGCTTGTACAAAGTATTTCAACAAATGATATATCAGAGGTTCGAAAACTCAGCGGTGGTGCTCTCTCCTACTTTCTATTCTGCTTGACACGCAAACCTCTCTGCAGTATCTTTTCACTGTATGAAAAATGCCGTTTCCTTTAGCAAATGCGTGCGAGTCTTCAAAACCTCTATCCGATATGATGTGCTTGGCTTTCGCTAACGTGGTGATGGGTTAATTTTGCCGAGGTCAGAGTATCTGTGTTTTCTTACTCTGTTATATACAACTCAACTTCCGGAGCTACGATCTTTCTATTCACTCAGAAATCTTTCCCATGGAAGTTTTTTTAATAACATTCCAAAAATTCTCTTAAATACAGTTACTATGACTGCTTATAAACTTGTTTTGCAGAACGTGTTTTTAAAAGTTAAATAAATCATTTGATTTTTCCTTTGTAGCCACATGAGATGAGGTTACAGTTATTATGTCTTGGGGGGGGAGTTCAACTCCAAGTTTGTTCATTCCAGTCTCAGTTGACTGACAGTGCTATTATCTCAATGGAGTAGCTTTGCCTTCTTGATCGTGCCTCAGAAACAGGTAGGAGGCAGAAAGGCTGGAGTGTTCCTTGTTTTCTTATGCATTGGCCATATGTGACATTTGCTTGCGGTTTTAGGAGGAAGGGCATATAAGTATGTGATGTGTTCTTCCAATTTCCCTGAAAAAGTCTGTTATCAGCATTTCCATCTTTTCGAGGCAAACTTCCAGGTGCAAAAAATAAAATCAAATAAAATAAAACCTAGATATTTGTGGAGGTCTGCAAATTCTTCCAGCAGGCTGTGTTTAGCAGAGCCCCGCGCTCATTCCTCCACGCACACAGATGTTCGCACAGGCAGAAATTAAAAAGCTCTGTGGGTTTGACCCAGCTTTTGAGTGGCTTGAGACATCTAAATAACCGCGATCTGCAAACCCACGGATTGGGGGACCCTAGCAAACACTCCGTGGGGCCTGGGTGAGAATGTGAGATGCTACCCCGTGCTTGAGTTGAGAAGGGCTCTACCTGTCTTTGCTACACCAACTGCTGCTCTGTGTCTGAGCTATTTCTCCCTTCTGTGTCGAATTCTCATTACATAAGGTGGATTATAGTGACTTCTCTGCCTTTTGTGGTCTCCGTGAAAGGGAGGAGATTAAGATCAGAGGAAGGACATTATCGTTCAAAACAGAGAAGGCAGTTCAATCAGCTCATTGCAAGGTGGTCAAGAGAAACTGTTAGCTCCTTTCCCCGTTTATGGTTGTTAATGGAAGAAATGAGGAACCGGTGCCCGCCCGTTGCTCATCCTTCTCCTTCCCCTGCGTTCGCTCCTTTCCCTTTCCTTCTACCCACGCTGGCCATGCGGCCTCAAGAGAGGCAACAGTGGGTTGGACGTTCGAAACTATTCTCATCGCTTCCTCCTCACCCTCTCGACCATTCCCGGGCCAGTTGGAGAAGCCCCCACCCTGTTTGGAGGGGGTCTCCAGGACCCCACCCCATGACCTCATTGAAGGCAGCTGGAGAGCTGGGATGGCCAGCGGTTTCGTGGCGCCAGAGTGCACCCCAGGGACGGGTGCGGCCGAGAACAGCGCCGTGTGGCATGACGTGCGGGGGGAGGCGGGGGGAGGTGAAGCGGAGCGAGGACTTTCCACCATGAGCTCCTACGCAGGCGGCTCCGTCTCTGGAAACCAGGCCCGCCAGGCCCCGCCTCTGGGCCCTGCGGAGGCCCCAATGAGCATGAAAACAAAAGGCAATTAGAGCTGCTAATGAAGCCCAAGCCAGCTGACTCATCTGAGGCACAGGCACCGAGGGGCTTTGTAATGAGACCTGGACAGCGCCCTGGAAAGGACAGGTCAGGGTTGTCCCCAAAAGGACGATGATGAGAGGCCCAGTGTGACCTGATCATGCCTGTTCACCTCAGAGAGGCTGAAGGAGAGGAAGGAGCGAGGCTGTCCGTGTTAACTAATGAACTGCTAGGGAGTGTGGGAGCCCCGCTGTCTGCACCTGAAAAGGATTTGACTGTCAGCCAGACTTAGCCCAGGTTGCCAGCTCCCCTCACATATCCCAAGTCTGCGAAGCAGGACCCGAAAAGCCCCAGGCTGAGGAATCAAACCCTAGAGAGACTGGGAAAGGGATATCCTTAACTGAGTGTCCACTCCATGCCGGAAACTTTGCCAAGGCTCTTTGAGCCTGGCCCCTGACAGAGAGAACATGCATCAGGGTCTGTGTAGAAGTGTGTGGAGAACAGCGTTGAGTGGGGCTTTGGAAATCAGCCTGATAAAGTCAAAGAAATCTCGTAGAGTTGCCTTTGAACTAGACCTTGGAGGAGGATTAAAATATCATGAAAGAAGTAACAGGGGCGAGAGAGTCCAGGCAGAGGCCAGTGCACAAAGGCACGGAGGTGGGAAGACCATGCGGCTCCCGTGACCCGAGTCAACTGCGGGGAGTGAGGCTCTTGTCCCCAAATTGCATCTTGAGGCGCACCAGTTTCAGGGATTAGTGATAAGAGGATAACCCAACTCGAAATGTGGGAAGCTCTGCACCACGGTGGACCAGAACTCCGGTTCTGGGGAGACAAGCATCTGACTTCCAGTGCAACTCCACCTGGTAAACTGCCCTGCAAACTCAGACCCACTCAAGCATCAGTTTCTTCGCCTGTTAATTGAGGCTAATAATTCTATCTATCCGTATAAAGGCATTATGGGGATCGAGTTAGGAATCTGTGCAAAGGGCCTACTATCGGAGTGTCTGGCATATGAGAGCCTAATAAATGTGAGCTTTTATTATCTGTGAAACACTGGTTTCTTCACTGCAGGACTTCTCACACATTTTAGTTTTTTATTTTATTTTTCTCGAGTACTCCCCTTGCGTTTGTTTTTACTAATGCAAACATTAATTTATAGCATTTTGGCCACGTATTTTGTGTCAAGCACTATTCTAAGTGCTTTATTTGAACAGTGGGAGGGGCCGAGTGGAGGCGCGCAAAGGAGGTAAAGTGGGGACGTCTGTAACAGTGTCAACAATAAGGATAAAGTAAAATAAGATGTAAAAGTAACGAAATCATAGTCAAAAGTGAATAGCTGCATGTAAAACTCACAGCCTATGTGGGACATTATTACTGGAATTCTGCTGTGATCTTTACTTTATAAGTTGAGAAAACTGTAGCCCAGAAGGCTTCAGTGACTTCTTCAAATTTCTCTCAGGAACTTCAGCTGGGGTACCCATGATCAAAACTTTCTGATCATCACTCATGCTAGAGAGTTAGCTATTTTCACATGCTTTTGTTTCTTAATGTATCCTCTGTCTTTGCATGAGTGGGTCGTTAGAATCTGGTCTTTTCCACACTCATTGGGACATGATGAGTCCTTTCCCAAGGACTATCACACAAATCATGGCATGTGGAATGCGTGCTGGAAAGTGGCAAGGGCGAACTGCCCATGGCCTTCACACGCACGACACTCCCCAAGACTTAAATAAAATTTACATCTCCACCGGCCACTTCACAAACTGATTTCCCACATTTCTCTGAAACGGAAGCCTGACAACTGGGATTCTCACATCTAAGGCAATTCAGTTTTTATAAATATTGTCAACTTTTAGAAGGAAAAGTGACAAAAAGCAAATCCTTGTTTCACACCCAAGAAGTCAGCCATCGTCTGTGGTTTTGGGGGCCTGCTGTATAGAGGGCCCTGCAAAGGACACCGGCTAGAATAGAACAGGATCCTACCTGGAAGGAGTGCTCGGTCAAATGGGAAAAATAAAATATGCGTTCCAACATGTGAAATGCAATGTTAGATTTCCAAGAAAGATATCAGAGAGGCTCGAAATGAATGGGGATCCCGCGAAAAGGAGACCTCCAGTGTCTGGAAAAACCAGAGTGATGTGTAACACTCTTTGGCACTTGCCATGTACAAGGAACTGTGCTGAGTACCTTATAATATGGCTAACCCATGTGTACTTTATAAGGCTACAGGATGGGTTTTAAGCAGCCCATTTAACAGAGGAGAAAACTGAGCCCTAGAGAAATTCAGTAACCACCCGAAGTTTTCTAAGAAGTAAGTGGCAGAGTACGATCTCAAACTCAGGTCCATCTGATTGATGCTCAGGGACGACTCCTCAGAGGAGGTAACATGAAATTTGGCCTTGAAGGATGGATAAGAATTGGTGGTAAGGGCATTCCAGGCAGGGAGAAGAATATTAGGAAAACCACGAAAGACACCAGCGTGGGGAGTAGTAGGAGAGCTTCCCTGGCAGAACGAAGTGCAGGCATGGGGAACAAAGGAAAGTAAGCTCAAAAGACTTAGTTGGCGGATGAGGAGGGGGTCATGGAGACTTGGCTGGAATCAGGTCATAAGAAAGACTTGGATGCCAAACCACAGAGTTCGAATTTTTTAATGGAGTAATCATTAAAAGTTTGTAAACAAGAAAGTAACTTGCCAGCAGTTCATCAAAACATCAATTTAAGATGATTAAGCAGTGCACAGGCAGGGCAGAGACTAAACTCCCAGTCAGGGAGTCAAGCGCTATTTGTCCGGGCAGGAGACAAGGAACGGCCCTTGTTCACACAGCCGTTACGGGGCGGAGGTGAACCTGGAGCCCCGTCTCCCCTACCTGCTCCACCAAGGCCATGGCCATCCTTGTGGTCTTTCAAATCACAGCCTTGAGGCCTTGTTAACGCTGACCAGACCCTGTGAGATGGGAGGGGTTGGGGAATGGAAGGGGCAGGAGGAGCTCGCCGACATCTGGGGCCCTTCTCAGCCCTCGGACTCCACAGAGATTAACCTCTCAGCACTTTCATGGGAATCCTTAACTCTGCAGTTCCTTGTTCCATCACCAGGGTCTGTACTTCTCCATCCTATCAAGTGGGCCTCCTTCCAAAAGAACATTAGGCTCTAGAAAAATGCATAAGTTTATAGCTATGGCAATTACATAATGTGGTATTGGCATGCAGTGATTGGGAGAGTGTATTTTAATATATCCCTTCAGGAGAAACTCCTAGCCATCATCCTGGCTGGCTGCCTTTAGCAAAATTCAGCTGTCTGCCTCTTGTACTGAGAGGTCTTACTGCAGTTGATCCCGAGTCGGGTCCCTGCGACGCTCTGAAAGATAGTCACCCACCAGGGGTTATATGACCGCCTCCAGCTCCCAATGAGTGCTGAGCCCCCAAGAAGTAGGAATTAATTCATCTTTAAATTCTCCAATGTCTCACCATGAGAGCAGGTGTCAATCAATCTAAAAAACACAGGTCTGCAAGAAATGTCACATTTCTTTATTTTCTTTCATTCATCTTGAATCCGATTCCAAGAGACCATGCCTACAGGAACTTCAGTTTTAGAAATTATCAGGCTCCTGCTCCCACCACCTCCACTACCAGAAAGGTTTTCCTTCTCACCAGTTATGCTTATTCTTGTAAATCGCCTGTCCCTGATGTCTGGGCTCTGAGAATCACTGTCCAGGCCAGGCACCCCACAGAGCGAGCATTTCCACTTCTCACAGATGCCCTGATCCTGACCCCCGCCTCTCCAGGCCTGGGGAAATGTCTTCTCCGAGGTCTCCTGTTCCCCCTCTTCTGGCATATACTCAGGGAAGAAAGGAAAATGTGTTTTCAAGAAATGTCTGCTCCCTGTTCTGCACAATCTTGAAACAAATACACACAAAGGCCCAGGCAACATTCTTGGAATCAGCTGGAGGTGAAGGGCACACAACGTTATTCCGTCGCACACTCGGTTGGTACTCAGTAATCCTCAGTGAAATGTGGGCCTCAATAACTGATGAAATGGCTTCTCCAAAGTTGCTCAGTTTGCCAACAGAGGAGGTGCTCTTATGACCAGCTTAATAGAGTCTTTTTAATAAACACCTAGCACATGCCAGTGCTTTGCATATACATTTTTCAGATGAGGAGTGGTGAGTAGCTTAGCCAATGTCCTATGAGCGCCAGGAGATGGAGCATGTCTTTAAAGTGAAGGTGTCCCAGTCTCCATAACACACACCGTCCCCACCCTGCCACACGGACCCTGGAAGGATTCTTTATTTTCTACCTAGCAGTCCAGAGGTCTACTCTTGACTAGTCCTTCAGTTGCCATTTCTAGTTAAAACTTGTTTTAAATAGAGATTTTTTCACTATGAACATAGCATGACTCTGCTTTATATCGTAATAATCCCATAGGACGGTTTATTACCCCATCGTCTCATGCATCTGGGAAGCGGCAGAGAGGCAGGTTTAATCCCATCTGAAAGACACGAACAAGATGAAGTGACTTGTCCAAGGCCACAGAGCTAGACGAGAGCTCCGACTCCTACACGTTTGTCTGCTCCAAATCACAGGGAGGGAGTTCATGCTAAGTAATCAAAGACAAATCATAGACTACTGCTAAATATTTGCAGTTTGGGGGCCTATTCAGCCAATAACAGCCATGCAGAGCTTACACAGTTTTCTCAAACCGCATCCTACCAGATGTATCGCCCTCAATACTCGACCAACATTTGACAGTTGTCATTAGGATGTTCCTTGGCGGCTTTTCTGTCATCCCCAAAGCATCTTATTCTCTTAAACTGGTTGTGATTTTTTTTCAGTTTCTTTCTTAAGCATTATTTTTCTTTAGAGAAGTCTTTTTAGGAAGTAGTTGTTATCCCATTCCACTCTAAAATCTAATTTAATGTTAATAGGATCTTAGTGAAGGGTTTCTTTGAATTTATTGGCCTCACCAGCCCATCTTATCATAGGTGTTCATGCCTGTTTCCCAGATCACCAGCATCCCCTCTTTTCCTTCCCAATTAAGACCACATTCCTTGGCATGGTCTTCAGGGGACTTTGAAAATCTCACTTTTCCCAGCCCTCCTTGTCCACCTTCATCCCTACAGTCATCCTCCATGTACCCATAGGGCCATGTATACCAAATACCATGAACTGGGTGACTTAAACAACAGAAATAAAGTTTCTCACAGTTCTGGAGACTAGAAGTCCAAGACCAAGGTGTCCATCGATTTGGTTCTTTCGGAGGCCATTCTCCTTAACATGTAGATGGCTTCTTTCCTGCAGTGGCCTTGCACGGTCTTTCTTCTGTGCAGCATACCTGTGGATTTTTTCTCTGTGTGTCAAAATTCCCTCTTCTTATAAGGACATCAGCCCAGCTGGATTAAGGCCAACCCTCAGGGCCTCACTTTAACTTCATCAGCCATTGAAAGGTCTTATCTTCAGCCCTGGCTGGTATAAGCTTAGTGGATTGAACACAGGCTTGTGAAGCAAAGGGTTGCAGGTTCGATTCCCAGTCAGGGCACATGCCTGGGTTGCAGGCCATGCTCCCAGTAGGGGATGCATGAGAGGCAACCACACATTGATGTTTCTCTCCCTCCCTTCCCTTCTCTCAAAAAATAAATTTTAAAAAACCTTGTAAAAAAAGTCTTATCTTCAAATACAGTCACACTCTGAAGTAGTTAAACTGTGAATTATGGGGGAGACTCAGTTCAGCCCAGAACAGCACAACACCTACACACAGTGAACCCCTCACAGTTGCACGGGCACCTCTTTTCTCCAGGTAACATAGGTCTAAAGACTCAAGCCTATTCTTCCGTCTTTGTATGAATTATGTTGAACTATATAAAACTGCTGACCTTCAACCATTTTATTACCTACGAAAATGGCAATTTTATATGTTTCCAATGTAGTGAGGAGACTTAACAAAAATTCTCATTTCTTGAAGGCAATTTATGTGCTAGGTCCTTAAAATGTCACAGACATTGTTGATCATCTCCCTCTTTGTCCCTGAGGCTGATATGGAATGCAGTTCGAGCAGGCTTTTAGAATTTATCTACACAGCAGAGCTCACGTTCAGTCTCAATGCCGACTGTACCCAAAAGCTCATATTTGTTAAGGCAGCTCCTTCCATTAAAACACCACTGGCTGCCAGAAGGTTCTGTATTATTCCAGAATCTGGCCATTTTTAATGTCTCTCCATTGGTCTTTGCTCTGCTTTTGAAAGTAGCATGGAGAAGTCCACCTCTTTTTTCCTGGCCTTTTAAATATTTGAAGACTGT
>PVKM010005960.1:0-30721 GCA_004027735.1 Carollia perspicillata | reverse complement strand
CGTAGTTAACTAAAAGAATGAAGAATCTGGAATTATAAACTCTTCGTATGCCAGTTTCAGCCCTAACCCTTCCTGGTTGTATGATTGTGGGGAAGTTCTTTGAACTCTCTGAGCCTCTGTCTGTCCATCATTAAATTGGGAATAATATATAACTAGTCTAGTGGACCCATTGGTAGTATTAAATGAGATACTCTGTGAAAGTATGCAAGCTAGAAGGTGAAATACAAACGCCAGTTGTTATGGAAAGGGAAAAACAAAACACCGCATTCTGAAAGTGTGGGCTCACCAAGTGGTGGCTTTGTAAGAGGCTGTCTCTTGCAGGCATGTCACTGTTCCCTCTCCTGTGGCTCAGCCTTCCCTGCCTGCTGCAGCCCAGGGCACAGAAACCCTCTTACCATGACCACTCACAACATGACCACTTATAACAAAGTCCCTTTCCCATGACAGCGATGCATCTACACAGTGTTCACTTGCACGGGACTGGATCTACACCTGGGGAACTATTCTAATTTACGTGGGCCTCAACGGTGTTGTTGACGCCCACCATAACTAGAAAGGGAATGGGGTTTGAATCTCAGCTCTCCCACCTAGTGTGTGACTCTGGACTAGCTTAGTAACCTCTCTGAGCCTCAGCTTCTTCATTTGCAAAACAAAATAACTTTATGCTCCCCAGCCCCCAAAATGCCAGTTGTTGTTAAGAGCCTGATATTTTTGACTGGCCCGCTGATATTCCCACAGGCCTCTTTGTTTTAGGGGAGTTCTCCTCACTGGACCAACTGACATGGGGCAGATGATTAGAAAGAAAAGTTCAAGCAAGAGAGAAGAACACACATAGATACTCAGTGAAGGGACTTGCATGTGAACGTGAACCCATCAAGGGAAACAGTTTCAGCCCAGATGAGAGTGCCAAGTGACAAGCAGAATCCAGACTGGTTCTCCCTGGTTTATTTGAATTTTCCAAGGGCCTCAGTTGTTCGATTGGAGATGATTTGTGCTTGTCATTTGCTAACCCAACTCTACATTGTGGTTTTAATGCTTTTGTCTGTAAAAGAAAATATACTTGTCCCTCAGGGTCCATCAGCAGCAACACATCACCACAGCCCTCGGCAGGGTACTGAGTCGAAGGCTGTAATCCTCTGTCTATAGGGCCAAGATGGACCCGTGCTTGAGTGAGTGGGTGTGTGGCTGAGACCCTGCCGCCTGGGGTGGCATGCTCCATCCCAAGTGTGCACTCGCCGCTCACTCCAATGTGGCTCAACAGAGCCAGATCTTCAGATTTTAAAAGAAAATCCATGTATCTGGATTTTATATGAATGTTTTCCATTCCCATAAATGTTTTTATTTTTAAAAACCCTTGCTGTTTTTCACCCATGGGAATGGTGATTGCATGTGGTTCAACCCAATACAACCTAGAGACACAAAAACAGTTCAAGATTTTTTGCTGCATGGAACATTTCAAGAGACCTTGCCCTTCATAAAGAACTGTCCTGAATAAACATGGCACACATTCACACACATACACATACACATACACACACACACAGTACTAACAGTGATAGCTAACAGAGCACCCTCCCTACCCAGAAGGTGTGTGTGGGGGCAAACCGTCATTTAGTTCCCCAACACCCCCATAAAGTTGGCACCCTGTGTATCCTCACTTTACAAATGAGACCCAAAGCCTCACCACCCACTGATGCACATGAACATGGATATGTCATCCCCTAGACAGCCAGTGTCCCCACGCCTGCTAGATCAGAGGAAGAAAGTTAAAATGCGTGTTACAGCCCACTCCCCCAGAGATGGCAGGTGGCAGAACAGAGATGTCTGGGTTCGCTTTAGTTCTTCATACCCCTGGCATAGTTCGCTCTGGCCATGGTGACAGGACAACCCCACACACTGGATGGCTGAAGCAATGGAAATTTACTTTTTTCACTGGTCAGATGGTGGAAGTCCAAGATCATGTGTCTATAAGATTGGTTCCTGGCGAAAACCCTTTTCTTGGCTTTTAGATGGCCACCTTCTAGCTATATCTTGACATCGGGGAAGGTCAAGAAATAGCTAGTACGGGAAGAGAGAGAGAAAGATCTGGTGCTTCTTTCTCTCTTTTTTTTTTTTAATTTTAGTTGTTGTCCAAGTACAGTTTTCTGTCTTTTACTCCCATCCCAGTCCACACCCCCCAGTGCTCCCCACCTCCCTCCCATTTCCACCCCCCTTAGTTTTTGTCCGTGTGTCTGTTATACTTGTTCCTGTGTTTTTCTCTTCTTTTTTTTTCCAGCTTTCAGAATATTTTATTTATTCACCACATGCATTCAAAGCTGAGGAAGCATTTCAAAACCTTGCATACATTCTGAAAGTGACTACTGATAGATATTAGTAATTTGGAGCATCTTGATTTTTTTTAATTTTTTTTATTTTAGTTGTTGTTCAAGTACAATTTTCTGTCTTTTACTCCCATCCCGGTCCACCCCCTTAGTGCTCCCCTCCTCCCTCCCATTTCCACACCCCCTGAGTTTTTGTCCATGTGTCCTTTATATTTGTTCCTGTGACCTCTTCCTTTTTTCCCCTGAAATTTCCTCCCCTCTCCCCTCTGGTCACTGTCAGCCTGTTTTCTATTTCAATGTCTTTGGTTATATTTTGCTTGCTTGTTTGTTTTGTTGCTTAGGTTCCTGTTAAAGGTGAGATCATGACCCTAGAACACTGTTGGCGGGAGTGCAGACTGGTACAACCACTATGGAAAACAGTATGGAATTTTCTCAGAAAACTAAAAATGGACGTGCCTTTTGACCTGGCAATTGCACTGCTAGGATTATATCCCAAGAACCCTGAAACACCAATCCAAAAAACATGCACCCCAATGTTCATAGCAGCACAATTTATAATAGCCAAGTGCTGGAAGCAACCCAGGTGCCCATCAGTAAATGAATGGATCAAAAAACTATGGTACATTTACACAATGGCATTCTATGCAGCAGAAAGAAAGAAGGAGCTCCTACCCTATGCAACAGCATGGATGGAACTGGAAAGCATTATGCTAAGTGAAATAAGCCAGACGGTGAAAGACAAATGTCTTTCTCTTCTTATGAAGACACCAGTCCTATTGAATCAATCAGGGCCCCACCCTCATGACCTCATTGAACCTTAATTACCCCCTGAAAGGCCCTGCCTCCAAATATTGTCACACAGTGGCTTAGGGCTTCAACATATGAATTGGGGGAGGATCACAGTTAAGCGTCTATAACACCCCATATCCCTTCTGTGAGGAATCAGCCCCTCCTACTTTTTCTCCTTTTCCAATCTTCGCCCTTAGTCTTCTTCCCATCCAGCCCACTTCATTCAGGCACTCCCTCTTTCTACCCCACGTTTTGTACCACGCAGTTCCTTCATTCTCCACCCTTCTCTGCCTCGCTTTCCCTAAGCCCCTCTCCTCACACGTTCTCCTTTCTCTCTCCCTCTGCTTTCTCTTCCCTACTCCTTCATTCCAACCATCCTCTTCTCCAAAGTCTCCTCCTCTCTCTCCCTTTTCTTCTTGCCCTCTCCTCCACCAGAGCCCGTGAGTCAAAACCCCCTCCGTATTGATGCCTCGCAAATACAAACAGAATATGCCTGCAGCGAATATGCCCCTGATAGCCGCAGTGCCATGCACCGCGCCCTGCCCACAGTGGAAATCCCTTGCCTGTCAACGTGCCCCCTCTACACAGGGCTCCAGGCAACCCCAAAGAAATGTGCCAGATGAAGCAGTGGAAATGGAAAGAAAAAAATCAAAGCCGTTAGATGGAAGAGGAACAAACCATGTGAGCCACAAGGCCCCAGCTAGTTATTGTGACTGAGTGTGGAATTTCACCTCCTAGAAGCCAGACCCAGAGCCTTTTCAGACTCGAAGTGACCCGTGTATCCTCCAGTGTGCTCAGGGTGAAGGGCCAGAGGACAGGAAATGAAGTCCTTGTCCTCAGCCCTGACCTGGGTCCTGCTTTGAACAACCGTTTCCCCTCATGTAACTACATTCTTTCCAGCATTGCCTTGGTCTCTCACTGGCTAGCCAGTGCTGTATCAAACTCTCACTCAGATCCTGTTTAGAACGTTGTTTTGTATAGTAAAGAAGGCAAATCTTACGATAAAGGCAATTTGTAGTTAGTGTGTTGCTATGGTGTTGGTAAAGGGAATCTGAAGGTTTTGATTCATCAGAGAGCTTACTGAACGCAGGTTCAAGTGACAGCTGGTTCGCTTTGGGAGAACGGTAGCAGATAATAGAAGGAAGGGAGGAAGGAAGGAAGGAAGGAAGGAAGGAAGGAAGGAAGGAAGGAAGGAAGGAAAGAAGGAGGGAGGGAGGGAGGAAGGAAAGGAAAGAAGGTTGGTTTTGTTGAATCTTTTTCCACATTCTCCTGAAGTGACTCATTTTCCTTATCTTTCCTTACACTGTACTCTTTCCTCTTTCCTGTCACCCTCAGCGTCCCTCTGAGGCCTGCAGAGAAGGCCACATCTCCATCTCTGGCCACTCCTGTTCAACGAAAACCTCGTTCTTTATTTCCAACATTTTCTCCTGAACACAGAAATCCGACCACCATCACAAATTTCTGTTTTGTGACTGACCTAGCCATTCCCTCAGAACGCCCTTGATAACTGGTCCATGCCTAAGACTCTTGCCATTTCCTCACTCTGGACACCACAGGCCAGTAGGGCTACTGGCAGGCTGCAGCAGAGGCAGCCCGAGTAACCAGAAGATGAGGAGTGTTAACACCAAAGCCCAGGAAGAAAGATCACAGGGTCCTGGCCTGGAGAGGGGGAAACTGAAGGGAGACACAGCACTGATGTGGAATATTTGAATATCTCTCCCAAGGAAGATTTTCGGAGGAATTCCCCCACATTTGGCATCAATTACTTAAGATTCTAAGCCAGAGAGGACCTGTCCTGAATTAAAAATTCAGCTTTGTCATTTTCTAGGCTTGTGCCCTTGGACAACAAGCCCTCCCCATATCCATTTTCATGCTGTAAAATGAGGCTAGTCCATCTCATCAAAGTTATAATACATGCATGTCATAGATCCATGTGAGGATATAATATGGTGCTCAATCTACCATTGCTAAGATTAATATTCCTGATACTCCTGTTGAAATACAAGAGAAAGCATTAGATATACAGGGTTATTGGGTCATAAAGCACAAGGCCCTTCCTTCCTTCCTTCTTTCCTTCCTTCCTTCCTTCCTTCCTTCCTTCCTTCCTTCCTTCCTTCCTTTCTCCCTCCCTCCCTTCTCCCTTTTCCCATACCCATCCAGCCGGACCTTGAACCTGCATTCAGGAAGCTCACTGATTAACCAAGAACTGTAGAATTCCTTTAACGTACCATAGCAACAACTCCAACTATAAGTTATCTTACTTTTAACAGTTGCATCCTTTACTACACAAAACCACATTCTAAACAGGATTTGAGTGAGACCCCTGAAGGAGATTCAGCAGTGTTTGGCAAGTGGGAGAAACAAAGCTTTGCAATATTATGTGAATCAAGGAGAGGACTCTCAGCAGCGGTTCTCAGCCTTAGCTTCACCTTACACAGCGACAAGAGAGCTTTGAGAAATCCCAGAGCCCAGGCTGTACCCACGACCATTACACCAGATCTCTGGTGGTGGGATCCAGGCAAAAAATAAAAATGTAAAGCCCCCGAGGTGATTCTGATACGCAGCCAAGGCTCAGAGCTGCTGTTGTAGAGGAAGTGGTGGCCAGCGGGGTGCAAAGCCGCAGCGGTCACAGGGCTATGTACGCGGTGTGAGCACACTGGTGACTTTCTAGACTCCAGAGCCTCAATTTCCCACCTTTTTCCTCTTGTGGTGCATATAAATTAATTACTAAAATTCTGTGACACACCAAAAAAGTGTATTTTTGCCAGTCTGACAAAAATAGGCATAATTTTGATCCATTCACACCAGACAGCTATTGTTTTGTTGACCGTTGTCATTTTTTTTATCAGACAAGAGAAAAATTGATAAGGGAAAAGAGGCCAATGCCCCTAGCTAAATAGTCAGGTATTGCAGGTTTTAAAAGTTCTGCGTCACACTGGTGGAAAATCGCTGCACTAGAGGAACTGTCAGGAGACCTGTGGAAACAGAAATTAAGCTGTGACAGGAAGGGCTGGATGGCTCAGTCCTTCAGTCAATGTGCAACATGGAGGGAAGAGTGAGGAAGGTAGCGTGAGGGGTCACCTAATGCACAATAACAATGTTTTCAGAGTGTGGGAGACCTAGACATATTCGAACCATTGATGAGGCTACCGTATCTTGTACACTTACAATTTAAATTGTAGAAACTAGTAAAAAAAAAAAGTTTCATCGGTACAGTAGATTTCACCTTGATGGCATCAGACCCACAACCATATCTTGAGCAACCACACCTCTGTTTAACACCTCACTCTCTGTTTATTTTAATGGCCATCTGTTCAGTTTTCTGCTGTGTGTCAATATTTACTACCTCTCTTAGTCCTCATAAAACCTTATAAGATGGCTGTCTCTGCTGTGCAGACAGAGAAGCTTTTCGGGTGAGATGAGATTTACAGGGGTTCGCTGGTTTGCCCCAAGTCAGCAGTGGAATACCAGGATTCCAACCTGAATCTGTATGACCCCGAAGCCCATGGTCTTTTCCCCCTGCCCCTGGGCCCCCAGGTAGAGCACAAATTGAGTTGTTGGAGAGCTGCATGCTTCCATCAAAACCTGACCAACGACAAAAACTGTGCCCTGAAAGGTCATGTCCCAGCCCAGGGCCTCTGAGTGAAATAAATGAAAAAGTAAAGGCTGTAGCTCCTACTTCAGGTTGCACAAGGGCTGGAGCAAGGTGCAAAGCACTTTTTGAAAGGGGTGGGCACGAGGTCCTTGTCACCATGGGCACCGATGCTCAGGAAGGTGGTAGAAGGCGGCCGGAATTGGGATTGCCCACAACTGACCCTAACCCCACGCTCAGGTGCATGGACAGGACCGGTCACTCTCAGCGTTGCTCCCCTCCACCATCGGCCCGCTCCTTCCTCCTTCCCTGGATGTGCGGTCCTTGCTGGCTTTGCCTGCCCAGCCACCCGACCAGTTTCCATTTATTTGGCAGCCTTCACTTCCTGAAACAGGTTTGCCATGGCCCTTGATCGCCCCAGAAAACTGATTAGTATCCATTTGCAAGCATATTTTCCTCGGAGCGCATCCAGGTACGTATAGTCCACAGGGCTGCTTTGATTTCAGGAATATTAGTTTAGACAATGAAGTCTAATAAAAATACTGAGGTTAGCTCCAAATAGCTACATGATCTGTGGCAAGGAGATGATTTCCATTTGGGATGCTATCTGTAGACGTTGTTGCTAGTTATGCTTTGCGCTCAGATAAGGGAGCAAAACACTGCTTTCCCTCCCAATCACAAGGCCTGGAAGTTGCTGATGCAATGTCTGCATGAACGAGCTGGTGACATTTTGTGTTGCCTCTTGAAAAAAAAATGTTTAATAATGTATCTTAAAAGAAACTGGCCAGCAAGTTCATTCCAGGACAAGTTTTAGATTCTTTGAGAATAAAGTTGGATAAGACCGTAACAGAGACTGTTCAGTTTGGGCAGACAGACTGCCAGCATGCCCACAGAAAGGCGGATTTTTCTTTTGGCTCTGATTTTCAGATTTTCCTCAAAAGTTTGTAAAACAAAAATTTGAAAGAAGCTATGTGATGGACCTGTAAAACGCGAGCACCTCAGACAGAGTTCATGTCTCAGACCGAAACAGTCCAGGGAGTCCGAGGTGCCTCGGATAAGGTTCCTGTCCGTGGTGGCTCTAACTGATGACAAAAGCCATCAGAAGAAAGGGAAGGCGAGGCATCTGCTGGGTGCCCACAGTGCCTGGCACGCGCCATCCGTCCTAACTAGGGGCTGACAGACATGATCTCATTCAGTCCTCCAATCACCTCTGGAGGTTGGCACTATTTCCATTTACCAAGCAAGGAAAAGAAGCTGAGGACGATGAGTGGCAGGGACAGCATGGCGAGGGTGGGGGTGGTGGGAGTGGCAGAATGAGGCTGAAACTACTCTTTGTCCAAAATGTGTTTGAGTCCACGAATAAGTGAGTGTTGGAACATAACAAAAGAAGAAATAAATCATACACAGAATCTACGGGCTCTGTATCCATTCCAACCACTGGAAATTGGAAGCTGATGTTTCGTGTGAGTCTAAAGCTTCTTTCAAGGTATATCCCAATATTCCTGGATCTTGAGAAGAAGCATCATCATTGCTTCCCCCTCCGCAGCTGTTTCGTGGAGGGCTGGTTATGTGCACTTAATCCTCATCAAAATCCCTCTTCCAACCAGGGAAAATGAGGCCCATAAGTCTCCAACTTCAAAGGAGAGAAACTTGGACAAGGTCTCGAAGGAGTGAGAGGACCCATATATTCACTGGAGAATAGAGGGGCAAAAAACTTGCATGTGGACTCCTCCGTGAAGGCCAAGTATCCCTGTTTACTCAGAGAAGAATGTTCTGGAAGGAAAGCAGTGAAATAACAGTTCGAGGAGGGTTGGATAAGGGTTCAAACAGCCAGGAACTCAGAATGCAGGAGAGGTCATTTTGACTGTCTTCTCAAGGAAGAGAGAAGCCACCGAAGGCTTTTGAGAGAGAGAGCCATGTGGACAGCAGAGTTTCAGAGGGACTGTGCTGGCCACCCTGTGGGGGTGGGGCTGGAAATGAGGAGGCCAGATGGGGGACTTTCCTCAGGCAAATTCCAGGACCTCCGGAAGGCCAGAGCTGGTTGGCTGGCTGGAGGTTCTGTGTGCCACTTGGGCTCCGCTGAGTGCTGTTCGGATGAAGCAGGCATCTTCCGGCTGCTTGCTGTCTTTGTCATGGGTTCACGCGCAGCGACACAAATCCCAGGATCCTCGATGTGGAAATGTCATCTGAAACTCTTTCACCAGAGAAGGACCCCTCCCCAAAGAAGGAGTCCCCCCCGCCCCAGTAGGCATATGGACCTTAGGAAGCAGGACAGGAGAGAAAGCCACTTGGGGAACAAGCGTGCCTGCCTTACGAAGAAGCATCCCCTTGTGTTGCGAGACACCTGTTTAAATGACAGCTCGCAAGCAGAAAGGTCCGAATGGGAAGGGCTCACTTGGACCCTGCTGGTACTCAGGAAGAGTTCCCGTAGAAATATTGTCACCTCCCCCTGCCTCTGCCCACGCTCGCCCTTCCTGCACCATTGCATTCTTGCTTTCATGGGAGCACTCTGCACGAATCAGTGCCTAAGGAAAGTCGACACCAGGCCTTGCTTTGCGGGGGCAGCAGTTCACAGGCTGTAAAAAGTCCAGGAGGCTGTGTGGAGAAAGGGGCTGGAGAACTAAATTGAATCTCATTTAGCCATATGATCTTGAGTAGATCTATTCAGCTGCAGAACAGTAATAAACCCATGAGGATCAGATGCAATTATATAGATGACAGGATCATACTGAAGGTAAGGAGCTGACACAGTGGAGAACAAAGTCAAATCAAGGTCAGCAGAGCCAAGCTGGGGAGGAGGAGGAATGCAGCAGGCTGGGTGAGGCCCGGAGAAACTGCAGCCTCCGTGCCCCACCCGGGCAGGGCACATGCTGCTCAATTTGTGTCCCGATTGTTAAACAATAGCGACTGACCCAGCTCATTGGGTCAAACAAAGCAGTGCATCAAAGCCGGCTGCCAGTTTACTGACAAAGACTGGCTGCTCGCAAATTACTATGGTGGAACCCCACTCCTCCCACTTGCTGGTTGTGTGTGTTTAAACACGGCCCGCACCTTTTCTAAGGCTCCCTCTCCCTGTCAAAGAATGTGGATAATAAGGGCCATGCAGAGAGCAGTGGTGGGGAGTAACTGAGGTCAAGTGCAAAGGGGCTCGCCTATCAGAAGGGGGTTGCAGCAGGTGGTGGCAGGGCCCCCTCACCATCCCTCACTATGCCAGGCATTAACCCTTTAGTTTCTGGTCTGCAGGGAGGTCTGGTGGGTGGGAGGCTGACAGGACAGCTTTTACCGAAGCCCTGCGTCCAGTTGCCAGTCCCCTATAATGCTCAATAACTTAGGACAGTTCTTTTTAAGGCTCAATTAAGGTTCCTTTCTTGTGCCTGGCTCCTCACCATTCAGAATGGTTTGCATGCCACTCAACCCTGTGCTCTGTGTAAAGGGGGATAAAATATAAGACAGATTCAGGTTCCAACTGTTAGAGGATAAACAATATTTAAATTACCCACCCCAGGACTGGGCGAGGTGGTTAGACATGCCCTGTCTCTGCAGCCAATGGAACCCTAAACCGCAAGGGTTTGGTCAAGTGCATCAAGGATCTCTGGCTGGTGGAAGCAATGGTCCAGCCCACTGAAAAGGCCTTCAGGAGGCCCCCACTTGGATGGCCAGCTGTCATCTAAACAGTCAGGGCTTTGGGATCAAGGCATGTGACCAGGCATTTGAGAGTTGGGTTCCATGGGCAAAAGTAATTCATCAGTTGTTTAAAAACGTATAGTCAATTCTTGCTATTCATAGTAGTTAGGTTCTATTTAAAGTCACTCCAGAGACTGAATAAGCAAATCCTAAACCATTGTTCCTAGGGAAAATATAGGATTACGGTACCACAAGTCTCTGGTGACAGCATTTCAACAATTGATCGATATATAGCCTTGTTTTGCATGTGTTTCTGTTTAAAGACACTGTACTTAATGCATACTGTTGACATTAACAGCACTCTAACTCATATCTGAGTGCAGTTTACCTAACACATGGGTTTTTCTCCCAAAGACACATCACATAGCCTTCTTGCACCTGGGAATTCTAGACACCACTTCTGTGAGGGCATTTTAACAGCCAAAGAATGCAAAACCGGTGGCACTACACAGACTGTAGAAAGGACACTCGTTTACACCACGAGAGCTGAAAGAAGACAAAGCGTCGCCTTGTTCCACTTCATGAGCACCATGAGCGTGGATGTGGAGGTTGCAAATAAATTTCAGAAAGTGGGTGAATTTGCCAATACAGAACCTGCCAATGACAAGTGCTGACTGTATCTAAAAGGCATTCGCACACTTAGGTATCAGACATAACATTTGCACTTAAACTCAGCCTTGTAAGGGCTCCAGTCAATTCGTATCAGCTCGATTGATTTATATCTAAAAACTACAAGTATTAACTAGCCCAGAGGACACTGTGGTTGTCAAAAGAAAATAAAATGTTCCATTGTAGAGCTGGCTTTTTTTTCCCCACAAAAGGACACTGATCCCAAACAGGGACATCTTTCCAAGATGGGTCACTTGGATATTTTAGCATTAAATGGATAGAAAATCTTCTTCCTATAAAGGCAGGCTCTGTTTCTGGGACTGATACAAATTGACCCTAGCCGTGTCCTTGGGGACTGCACAGAACAGGGTCAGCCCTTCTTCCACGTGGTGGTCTCTCGAATATTGGAAGACACTACCAGTCCCCTCCTCCAAGAGGGCAATTGCCCACTTTTAACATTGCCGTTTCTCACAATTTTACCATCTGTCACCTTCATGGAACAAAGTTCTAACCTATCAGAAATTAACTGCCCTCTCCTGCTTAGGCTCTAGAATAAAGTTAAGTAGCTTCAAAATCTGCTGGTAGGACAGTTAATTTACACAACTTTACTAAGGAGTAATTTGGCATTGTACAGGAAATTCCTTAAAAACACACATATCTTTCCATGTCTCAAAATTGAGTCTAAGGAAATGATCCTGCTAAGATTTAGTAAGGAGATTGTACGTTGCAGGACTTCATAACTGGGAGTCCCAAGAATGGAACGCTATTACAGAAATGAAGGCACATCTGTACAGCCAGTAACTACCAGGTGGCCATTAAGATGACAATGTACACAAATCTGCACTGACTTACACAGGCATTCATACAGTCGTGGCAGAAAAGAAGATTCTAAAAGAATGGGTACAATCTGATTAGATTTTTTATTAAAACATCCCTCTACAGTAAAGAACAACATTCTCAAGAGGTTAACGAAAGCATTCTTCTTTATTACTTTTTTCTACAATAAGCCATTACATTAGTAATAAGGAAAACTCATTCTGGTTAGTGCTTAAAAATTAAAATTAAAACAACCCGTTGGTAGTTCCCTATTGCTTTCAGGAAAGAGTCCAAACACTCTGGCTTGGGACACGTGATGATTTCTGATCTCACTCTCTTTGGTTTCCTCACGAGCCCTTTGCACTTTGTCCACAGTAGACCGTAGAAAATTCCCTGGATTTGTGTCCCTGCTTTCCCCAGCCTGTTGGAGTTGTCCTCTCAGCTTAGAAACTGGATCTCAGAGACGGTGTGAAATTACACAACTCACAAAGTGGCAAAGCTAGTCCCGGGCTGTCTGTCCCTGCAGCCCACGCTGTCATCCCAGCATCACAATGACAAACTGGCGCTGGCACCGCAGTGTCTCTGTGTCGTATTTCATCTCAGCGCAGGCAAGTTCACTGCAGAGGCTGTTTGCAGCACTGTCTGGGGAGCACACACCCTGAACTCCAGCCCTGCGCACTGTCTCACAGACAGAGCGGGTCAGAGGCCCCGGCAGTGCGTTGGCCCCTTTTGATCCAGGGTGTTGGGAGCAATATTTTAGCCAGACACTAAAGCTGGGTTTGCAAACATAAGCCCTGCGTAGTCGGGTTTTGCTAATGTGGTCTACTCTGACTTCCTGGTCTCTTTCATTATAAAAATTTAATATTGAATTGTAAAACCCAGATGGCATAAATACTGCCAGATGCCTTCCTAAATCCCTAAATTCCCATTAGAATAAGGAGAGACATTGCTATTTGTGAGTGGATGTTTACATTTTAATTCACTGAGAAACCAAAAGGATCTCTAGGCCGTTCTTCAGGCTTCCTCCCATGAAGGAAACACATGAACTCTTCTGAGTGTCTTAAGGAGCTGAGTCGTCAAGATTCACAGCCCAGCTGTCAGCCATATGTTCTGCTCTATTCACTTCTCCCCTCGAAGGGTAAAACCGTACCATCGTGAATACAGGGCCCTGGGGCCAGGCTGCCTCGATTCCAGTCTGACGAGGCGTCTTTGGGCAAGTCACTTAACCTCCCTATTCCTCAGTTCTCTCACCCGCAAAATGGGGATAATCACAGCTCCTACTTAGGGTTGTTGGGAGAGGTGAAAGAGTTAATCATTGGACGTGTTTAGAACAATGCCAGCCACACAGCAAAATGTTTGCTCTCGTTATTACCTAAGACGGGATGAAGGAGGTCTCAGTGGCTGGCTAGAAAGTCCATTCCCCCTTTTCCCTCCAGATAAACAGACTTAAATCTCCTTAACCTCGGACTGAGAAGGCTCTCATACTTCCAAGAGTGACTAATAAGCTAACTCCATGAAAGGCCTTCATTGCTAACCTTCAGCAGAGAGCTTACAGTCCGTATGCCCCTCGGCCTCTCGGTCTCACAACCCCAGATGACGTGTTTGGGGCAGATGGCCTCTAGACAGACTCGGCTCCATTTCACATTTGACTTACCTTTTCACGTCTCAGCAGCGATGAAAGCTTGTGTAATATTTTGATATTTTAATGACTGACCCCTTATACATATGCAACCCTACTTACTCTTCATCCCAGCTCTGCTAAATAGGTATTATTATCCTTGTTGCTGTTATCATCATCATAATTTGGCAGTGCGGAAAACCAAAGCCTGGTCAGATAAAAAGACTTACCCAAAATTATGCAGCTGGTAAGTGACTCAGTGGGGATTTGAACCGGGATTCTCTGCCTTGAAGTTCTGTGGGTTTTTTCTACCTAATGTCACTGCTGATGCTGTAGAATTGGAGTGCAGACCTTAGAAGAGGCCTCAGGAATTCTTTGCTTGCATCACCTCCATTGGATTTGTTCTTTCACTTTAGGCTTTCATTTCTCTGTTTGCACTGACGCTGCCGTGTGTGGCAGGCTGGCACATCGCACAGCCAGTGCGCCAGACCGGAGCCGTTTCAGGAGGTTGCAGTGACTGTATGTTGGATGGTTGGCTTCAAAAAAAAGACATGTTTAATTGTTTTCTTTCAAACAGAACTCTGTGATATCATAGCCAAATAATGCCTCATGGAGTAAGAAAAATGAACTATTTTAGAAAGTTTGTTCAGAAAGAAGCCAAATCTTTTGCAACCATGAAGTATCGTACACACATCGGGAAGTCTTCCATACGGAGACCAGGAGGGAAAGGTGGGGTGGAGCTGGGTCAGTTAGGGGGTGTGTTCGACTCAGGGAACAGAAACCCAGTTTCGGGGGTGTGGCCAAGCCAAGCCAAGGTGGGCTTCTCATCTGAAAAGCAGTTATTTTGGAGATTCGCAGTCAAGGGTGGGTGGTAGGTGCAATGGCTTCGCCGTGTCATCAGAGACCCCGGTTCCTTCTCCCCTCCTGCTCTCCAGTCTTGGCACGTAGCTCTCTCTATGGCGACCACAAGATGTCCACACTGCATTAATGTCAGGACTGCATTCTGGGGGAAATACGGCAAAACACAAAGAACGAAATCTGAACCGGTGACACCCGCTCTCTTTCCCCTGTAGGAAGTTTTCCCAGCAACCTCTTCGTTTGACCTCTTCTTAAACATCATTGTTCAGGCTGAGTGGGTCACACTGACTTCCTTGGCCACAGGGAATTAGGGAGGTAGGTACTTACCTGGTGACACTGGCTCCCCAAGCAAACGAGGCCTCCGTTAGTAAGAAAGGAGGACAAAGTGGAAAACGGACATCAGGAAGGAGCTAACAGTCTGCCAGAGCATTACCGTTCACTGAGGGCCCGCCATGTGTTAGGCACAAGCTAAGAAAGAACTAACACTACCCTTGCCTTAGACATAAAGAAAAGGCTATCCACAGAGCTGTGAAATATGAAATGAGATGCACTTTTCTCAGAAGATCGCCATGTGGATTCTTCTCGTGTGACAAGGCATGGTACAGAGAAGCCCCCACAAAATGGTTGCAGAGGTTTCCCCTCTCCTTGTCCTCTCTGTCAAATGAAATTAAGAGATATAATACCAGTTGCCTCTTAGAATGCCTTTATATTGGCATTATCTAATTAACCTTGTTATGATCTACTTATGGCTACTTCTTTGCTGCATAGCTTTCCAACCCATGGCACACACAGCATTGCTGGCTTTGTCAAGATCCTGTCAAGTCTCTCCTGCTTGATGTGTTCTTTCTTCCCGACGGACTCTCCAGAGCTCCAATAGAATTGTTTTCGCTTTTCCCTTCATCAGCTAAGACATAAATAGTCTTCGGTTTGGTGGTTTATCAGCCTCTGTATCATGCTTGGCATTTAGTAGGAGCTCAGTGGTATCGGTTGAAGGAATGAATCTCAGCTTTATCATTCACCAGCCATGTGATCTTGGGAAAAGTTCATAACCTGTTCTGAGAGGAAAAAAAAGGTAATGTTCAGTATTATCAGCCACTGGGATTTGAGAGTTATTTATTATCACGGGGCAGTATCATACCTGCAACAACTGATGATGCAGCCTGCCACCTTGTGTCGGGGGAGGAAAATTCACGGAAAAGAGATGCCCAGCCGAGAACGCCAAGGGCACTGACTACAGCAGAACATCCCTGATGCAAGAAGACACATTGTTTCTCTAGCATTCATTAAAATTGACAGTCTTAAATTTTAATAACCTCCCATAACATAAATACTAAAAAATGACACACAAACTTCTCCAAGTCACACCCTGAGGGTTTTAGAGCAGGTATAGAATACCACCAAAGAAAGAAATATTTTCTGGCCAAGCCTGATTTTGTTTTATCAGTGGGCAAGCTTGTGGGATGGCGATGATAACAGAAAAGGCCCCGAAAGCTTACCTCCTTGATGCAGCTGCGTTGTAAGTGTGTTAGGTTGGAGTTAGGGGCAACAAACCATCTTTCTGTACTAAGAGGAGAATGGTTAAAGAATCTTGCCCTTGTGAGGCAAGAATCACATCTTTTGATATTCAGTGGAAGCCAGAGCTGGAGAAAATTTGGAAATCTGACATCCGATCAACCTGAGCTCTATCCCTACCAAAGTGTAAATACCCTCCAGAGTAGAGAGCTGTTTCCCATCTTGCCTGACATGTTCCTGCATCTGACTTCTTTTCATGACGCATCCAGTGAAACAGGCATTTAGGGAGCAACGCGCAGGTGTTTGGAACCACATGGGGTGGGAGTCTTGTGTCTTTTCAAGGCCTGTGCCAGATAGCAAAAGATAGCTCTCAAGAGCCTTCCTTTGTCCAGGCAGCACAAACAACGGGTCATGTATTTGTGTTCCTTGGAATCAGACCTGGATTTGATTCCCAGATCTGCTAGCTGATAAATGTGCAACATTAGTCATGCTGCTTGTCACCACCAAGTTTTCTCCTCATCTGTAAAATGGAAATAATACTTAAGTTGAACCAAGTAAAACTGCCATATATGAAGTGAGAAGAAGTTGCCTATTGGCGATTTTATGTGGTTCGGCCTATCTCTGTTTCACAAGACGGAAATCGGAATAGAAGGCCAAGTGCACGTGTGTCTTCTATTGGGCACAGCTCTGTTGTTGCCCATGACAGACACCTAACTCTAGTGGGGAAAAGAAAGGTAAGGCGTTGTTAGCTCCTGTCGGTCTACGGATGGCGTTAGCTTCCTCGTGGCAGCATCTAGGGGTTCAAATGATGCTTCTCTGTTTGTGTGTGTCTGTCCCTCCTGCCCCACTTCCTTGTGAGTCTGTTGACTTGGTCATACCTCACGAACAAAGTGACCAATGACAGTCTCTAACAGAAGCAAAACAGACATTTCTCTCCCAAAGCCTATCTTTCTTGGGCTACATGCTCACCCAAGTCAAATACTCACAGTTTCCGAATGGATCAGATCTTCTGATCTTCTTTCCTTCTCTCTATTTCCTTTTTTTTGTTTATACTTTCTTTTTTGGCAACATACATACCTTTCAGATACCATCTGACTTAGATCTTATTTGTGATCTTCCTAGGAACTGTTCTGTGTCGTTTGACGAAAACAAGCCTGCTTCAATAAATATATTTATCCTGGATAACCCACCAAATAAGTGAAAACTTCATTACTGATCAAGACAAGAAATGTATGTGCAGTGACTGTGATATTACTGAGACAGCATGGTTATGATGCTGAACATAGAGAACAAAAAAAATGGGGGGAAGGGGAAAAAGCAGTGATTGTGAAATGAGGAGATTAGAGGCTGGAAGAGCTTGAGACCAAGTTCTTTCAAGGGGATTTTAGTTTCACTGCTCACATAGAAGTCGTATCTACCAACAATGAAAATTCTTGAGATTTGGAAACGTTTTCTTCTTTTGAATCAACATCATCATTAATTAAGCAATGTAAACCAGAAAATGCTCTTTGGTTATAAACTATGCTTTGAAGCCAGGCCTGCATTTGAATGTTTTCAATCAAAAATTTAACATGCAAGTTGAAAGAAAACAATGTCTAGCCTTCAGGGGAGGGCTATGGTAGGGGAAAGCAGAGTCTCCTGAATACTCTTCTGAGAGTGTTGTGAATTTTATTGCCCTTATTAAAAGTGCTGAGGAATCCACTTCGCTTTGGAGACAAATCCAAGTGCTCCCTCATGGCAGGGTTCCCACCAACAAGTCAGGGTCATTACTTGGTACTACCACAACATTTGCACATCCCAAATATCAGCATTCCCATCACTCCACATTTCTTGTCGTTACACAGTACCACCTGTGCCATGTAGTTACCTAATATTTTCCTACAAATTTATTTATTTTTAATTAGATAGTCTACATTGATGCAGGCAATGCAGCTCATTGGGGCTGTTGTTTAATCCCTAAGTCTATTTTGTTACAGCCACTGAACCCAACTAAGACAAGGCTCCATTTATAAATTGCTCTAATAAATAATAAAGTGCAAATCATAATTGCAATGACCTTGAAAGAATAGATTTATAAAAGGGCAAAGGAAGTGAATGGGAAAGTTAAATAGGAGCTGGATTCAAAGTGTGAGTATTTTCAAAAGATTTTGATTTACTTGGCCTTTGGTTGTGGCCACTTCCAGGGAAAAGACAGTCTGTCGGTGTTGAGAGTCTACGGATGCTTTTCTATGTGGTTGAGCAAATGTTTTCTCTCTTTTTTTCTTCCTACTGTTAGAAAAGTGAAATAGTGTATTTTTCAGACTATAAGACGCACTTTTCTTCTCCCCGCCCCCAAATTTGGGAGGAATAATGGTTGTTAATGCTGCTGTTGAGTTCTGTTTACATTCACATTGGTGAAATATTATGTTATTTATGTTATTAAATATTTTACCACATTTTTTGCTTCAAAAATTATTTCCCTATTTTCTTCCTTTAAAACATAGGCCACTGCTAATAAGCACTATCTCAACGAAGGCTTCACTGGACTCTCCCTCTAGCAAAATGAGTTAAGCACAGCAGACGAGGATCACACCCCCAGTAAGAAAACTCTGGTGTGGGGTGTTTACATGGGGCTCCCTCGGCTGGTATCAGAAGCAGTGGTGAGCCTCGATGTTCTGGCTCCAGCCCCAGTGTCCTTTCCACGGCAAATGTCAAAGCACACCTTTTCTTCTGATCTTGATCTTATTTTCCAAGGTCAAACTTTTATCCATGTCCAGTCCCATCCCCTGACCAATATTATTTTTCTCCCCCAAGTTCCCTGCTGCCTTCTTGCAGCAAAAAAAAAAAAAATATTAAATGGAATATGAAAATGTAGAGGAGAAGCAAAGCATGTAAATTTGGACCTGTTAAAAAAATTCCTACACCTAACATAATTGATTTCATCCTTGAAGTTCTTTCCCAGTGATCAACATATTGTATGACCAAGCAAGGGCAGCTATTATTATAATCCCCATTGTGCAGCTGTGAGAGCTAAAATATTAAGGACGTCATCTAGTGACATGCAGCCTGAAGATCAAGAGCCAGATCTCAAACCTTGGTGTCTATCTCTACCTACCTGTGGTCCCCATTCTTCCTCTCACTTCCTGTGTGACCTGATCAAGGCAGGTAACCCCAAGCCTCATTTCCTTCCACTACAGACTGAAGGGGCTGACCCGCAGGGTCACCAGGAACATTCTGTACAGTGGCTGGTCACAATGCCATCACCATGTGCCTTGAAGACCAAAGGTGCCCTGATTTCCCCAACAAGAAAAATGAGAAAGCGTGTAACTTGAATTTTGTACTTACAACAAGTATCTTCCAGACTCTTTGCGCTGTTTTTCCAAATATGATTTGGGGAGCAAGCCAACAGATAGGGAAGGATATTTGTTTTTGTTCGTGAGGTCAAAAATACTTCTTTGGAACTCCATCAAACAAATAGGAGGTCTGCGTAGACCACAGCGCCACGGCACGCTGTGGGCCTTGCGTGTTCCCTCTGCCATTGCCACTGCTCCCAGCCTGGGAGAATGCTTTTGAAACAAATCAGGAAATTACTTATCAGACTGAAGCCCCAAAGGGTTATGAGTTTGCCTTGCTGCCAAAGAGAAGGGGATTTCAAGTGAATGCTCCACAGCTGTTCTCAGACTCCAGCTGTTGGAAGGTCTTGCAAGCAATGGAAGTAAGGAGCCCGCCGTCCCGATGGAAGTGAACTTCTTCAGGCTCTTTTTCTCCCGGAGATGAGTCTTTTGGCTCAGGTTGGTGTTACTCTTTCTCTGTTCTTCTCTGAGGTTTGGGGGTGTTTACTGACTGGGGCTGACTCAATGAAACCTCCTCTGGGGAGGCTTCTGCTGAACAGAGGAGAGAAAGCAGAAGGCGTCAGAGCTGGCTTTGCGTGGGGAGAGTTGGTTTTGAAAGCAGCCCTTGTCTTAGAAATCATGCTCCTGAGTGGTTATAAATCCATATTCAAGAGATTGTGAGGCTGACAGGGTGTCCTGTGGGAACTTCACCCAGAAAAACAGAATTGTCATCGCGTCTGCACCTACATAATTCAAGTTTAAGTTGCTTCTTTCATTTTGATATACGGTTGCATTTTAATAGAGGAAAAGAACACAATAAAGCTAATATGGTTCCGTGGAGATTTCCCTGTTGTAGTCTAAATCTTGCGCTCAATTTGTCTTTGGCTAACAGTGCTAATTTATTTACTGTTTATTTTTTAAAACAAATGTACTCGTCGCTCCACGTGGCTGTGGGGGTAGTAATGCATCCCTTGCAATGTAGGGCTGTAAGCCTCTAGACTGTGTTGGTAAAACAACGGGTTTGTATTAATAGGAATTATAAGGATGCATTGTAGAATTTCATAAATAGTGCATTGTACTAAAGTGTGCTTCTCTCACTGGTATTTCAAATCGTATTTGGTTCAGGACTGGGAAGTGATTGCGGGGATATAGTTAACTTCTAGGAAATGGTTTGGTTTTGGTCAGCCTTTATTTGGTGAAACCCTGGATGTCCTCTTCCAGGGTCCCTCATCAAGAGCCCTAGGGCTACTGGAAACTTATACCCCCAGATCTCGCACCCTCCCCATGGTCAGACTGTGCCAGTGGGGCCCAGTGCCTGATTTGAATTAGAAGGCCTCAACCCCACAGTCTGGCTTGTATCATCCTGATGCCCTAGAAAGCTTCCAAAATGACAAGAATATTGCTCTCACCTCTAGTCAACATTCTGCTTCCTTTCTTCTCTTTGAATAATTTTGACTCACACTTTGGCATCATGTGAGGATAAGACTGGTCTTGTTCCCGATGTGTTAGTGAAGGCCAGCCCACATGTAAGGCATTGCTGAGGGTCAGGAAGCTTCAGGCAAAAAGGGATGTGAGTTACTAGGAATTCGTCACCGCCTGTTTCCTACTCAGCCCTCCATTATCAATTAGTTACTTCGACTTTTAGACTCAGGGGATCTCTAACCTTTGTTTAACAAACATATATGTCCAACATTCTGAAGGCAATAAGAACCAATGTGATGCAATGCTCCCTTTCTGGTGTAAATGTGTTCCGCGTTTGTGCAGCCCAAGTGAGCATCCTTTTCGTGGGCAATACATCCATGAGTCTGGGCACTGCTTACCGGACACGTGTGGTGCAATGGGTCCTAAGAGGGAGGGATGCATGGTTGGGATGTGAAGGAAACATTCACATATTAGACAGTGCTACTGAGCATTGGCCATGGGATTGGCCCTCTGCTTTCCATGTCTCATAGGGTCTTCAGAGCTGGTGGCTCACTGGTCACCAGAAGTGGTGGCTCTGCACCCAGAGCCTGTGGGACACATCCCAGGTGGGCCTGCATGTGGTTCAGGGGTGATGACTTAACTCCTGTGTGCCTAGGTTTTCTTACTATGAAACAAAGGAAACAACAGCAGGATGCGTGTGAAGCTTGAGAGTTCCCAGTAATGCAGGCACACGGCTGCTTTTGTCTAGCTCATGTATGAGAAACCAAGGCTAGTGATAAGTAAGAAACTTCCCCACGGCCACACAGGTGACAGCTGGCTGGCAGGGTGGGATTTGGAAGTAAAAGATCTGGCTTTGTCATAATGGAGAAAGTCCCCATTTTTAACCATCGCCTCCTTCCCTGTGTTGTTAAGTTCTTTCATGTGCATTCCTTTATCCAGTCCTTGCAATGGCCTTCTAAATAATGTCACTGACCAGTGACCATGAAGGTTTCAGGCAAGAACATGGCAGCTTAAAGACATGAAGTAATTCACCCAAAGCCACACACCTAGAAATCAGCAGTGCTGAGAGCTAAGCACAGGTTTTCAAAAACCCCAAGTCCTATGCTCTTTTCCTGCCCCCGTGCTCTTGAAAAGGTCAGGCCCCCTGCAGGGCAGAGTGCACTAGTGAAGGCTGGCAATGCTCACTGTCAACTGAGCCCTCAGTTCCTGGCCCTGCCTCATTGCAGCAGGTACCTGAGCCCCTTGGTGAATAATTCTCCAGAGGATTTGGATGTGCATCAAAATCTGATGATCAATCTCCACAGCCTGTTTTGCAATGCAGGGAAAATCCTGTATGGCCTTCCCCTGAAAAAGGTGAAAATTTTGTTCAAGACAAGAGATTGGGCATTTTCCCTTATTTAAATTTCTGGATTACCCTGTGGTCAGAAGCCACACTATTTCATTTACTTACTGTCTTGTGTATGTCCCAGTGCTCATCTCATCCATTGGCACATGTCACTCTCTAAGCCCTCTGACCATCTGAACTTTCTGTCATAGCCCCTTTGACTGCATCAGGCTTCAATGATCAGCAGATGGGTAGTTTCTTTCCCTTGGTCCGCTTTTTATTAGAAATCAGTACAACTGCATGCAATCAGTTACAACTGCATGGAAATCAGTACAACTGCATGGAATCACTGTGTTAGAATAATGTGAGCAATATCTATAACATGAGAAATGTACTCAATAAACTTTACACAGAGAAACCCGCAATGCAATCCTTACTGTGCTCAATAAAATACAATCAGATTGATTTCTCTGAAGACTACTGCAACACAGATAGATTACAAGCCAAAAGGAGGATGCCAGAACACATACTGGGAACTTGAGAGGCCTTGGAAGGAGGTCATGGGGGGCGTAGAGGAATAGGAACCATCAAACGTTGGAAATGATTTCCTGTGGTGTCAAATATCAGGATTTGAAGGGAAATATCCCTGGCTTTGGGTTCTGGCCTCACCACTTTCTAATTGCAAGACTCCAAATATGTTGCTTACCTCTCAAGCATATGTAACAGACATAAACAACTCAGCATTCAATCCACAAATATTTATTGAGCACTTGCTATGTGCCCAGCATTATTCTAGATATAGCAGTGAACAAGAGCCAAAGTCTCTGCCTTCAGACCTTTAAAGGGGGAAGCAACAGGATCACAAGCCAGAATGTAACTTTGGAGACGGATAAGTGTCCCGAAGAAAATAAAATATGGTGATGAGATAGTGTGACTGGCAGGGGTGGGGGAGGGGATACTTCTTCAGCTAAGGTAGTCAGGGACTACCTCATTGAGGAAGTGGTATTTGGCACAGACTTGAATCATAAGAAAACCACAAAAGCTATTGTTAAGTCACTAACTAACCATGTGACACTAGACAAGCCATTGAAACTCCTTAGGCCTCTGTTTCATCACCTCACAACTACAGACCTGGAGTCAATCTTCAGCACGGCTGCTGTCCCTGGAACTGTCACTTGCTTCCCTTGGATTAGCATCATGTGCCACGGGTAATTATACAAACAGAATAAAAACCATCTCTGAGCCAAACTATACTACAGTTACTTCTTCTTTTACTTCATATTCTGGATTGTTTTCAAAATGTTCTTCCTCATCAAAGATAAATTAGTAAGTCCTGAGTAAATGAAGATTAATTTAATGGTTCTTCTTTAAACGCGCACATCATCACAACTCCTAGAGACTGCACTGTGAGAGAAGACAAGACCCACCACATGACAGATGTTTGGGGATGAGCTGTGCAGCTTCACAATGACTTCATGTGTGGCTTCGAGTCTGAAATTGTACATGTGTTAGTGGCGCCAACAGCGGAGCTGCCAGAAGTCAGTTCATCCAACACGCTATTATTAGCCAAGAATCATGTGTATGGCTTTAAAAAACAATCCCTGGTCTGCAATGTTTCCTTTCTTAAAATGGTGCGGGAGACCTCTCTTGGATATGAGACAGCATCTCTCCAACATTAAGTTGATAATGCAGATGACGTGTACTGGAGGAGTCTTCGTCTCTCAATCAGCCACATATTTGTGGTCGGAATATTCTTGGCTGTAACGATCCAGTTAATGGTCCTTATTCCTCCATGTCACCTTTATCACAATAGTGTAAACCCCAAATATGGATCCACAACCCAGAGTGAGAATTTTGTGTGTGCTGCAACAGAAAATGTACAGGTCGATGTTTTTTTCAAACACTGATATCTTTTTGCTTAATTTTTAAAAATGGGATCTCTCCAAATTGCAAACATGTTTTTAAAAAATGTTTTTAAAACGAAGTCGAAAGTTGAGATCCAAAGACTGAAAACTCAGAGCAAAGAGAGTGAGATTAGAACATTGGTGTTCCTTACCCCATAGGAACACCAATGGCTGAGTTGTGGGTGAGTCCTGATGATCCTTAGGGCTCTAGAGCAGTTTCACCCAGTGGGGACATTAGGGGCTAGGGCACTACTGTTCTGCATTTCCTTTTATGGCAGATAATATTCCCAGCACTTTAAAGACATTAGCTCCTCACCCTAGTATGGTATGGCTATTACTCTGCTTATGTTACTCATGAGCAACTGAGACTTTGGTGCAGTTAAGTAACAAGGAAGTTCTCCATCCAGGAAATGCCAGAACTGCACCTTGAACTTGGGACCGCCCTACTCCATGACTCACAAATGTTCTATTCTACCACTCTACATTAAAAAGATAATGGGATTTTTCTTCACATGCAATACACATTTGATTTAAGTTAAAAACAAAGAATCTACTGCAAGTTTTTAAATGTTGAAATAGCCTTCTGAGAGAGAGGCTGAGAAATGTCTTCTTTAGAGGTCTAGTAAAGCCAGACCAGTCATTATATACATCTAGTATGACTTCAGTGTGGTACTCCCCAAGGTTAGATACAATGACTCCTCAAATTCATTTCTAGTTTTTCCAACCAAAGGCCAAATCTACATCCAGGCGAGGCAAGATGGTGGTGACATGTTGAGTCCAGCTATTGTGTCTTCCTTCCTAGCTCTGGGCCATCACTCTGGCCAAAGGGAGGTCCGGACTTTCTGGAAGAGCCATAGTCACTCAGATCACAAGCTCTTCCAGTCACTTTTCCCACAACCAGGAAGGGGCCCCAACTCTGTTCCAGTTTGTGCCCAACCAAATGAACACTATTCCAATGGCTCTTTTGTCTCATTTAATGCTGTTTTTCCAGTCTTCAGAACTACATATCAGGACCAAAAGAGCATAAAAATAGAAACATTTTTTAAAATTTCTGGCTATTGTGTGTATCAGTTAGGATTGCATTTGTCTGTATCAGAAAGCCTCATTTCTTTCATATGTAAGAGGTCTATTTTTCTCACATAAAAAGAAGCCCAGATGTATGTAGGTGATCCAAAGATGGTGTAGCTATTCAAAGATGTTACCAGGAAACTAGGCTTTTTCTATCCTTTCTATGCTTTACCAGCATTATCATATGGCTTTTATCCTTATTGTGAAAGAGCTGTGCCTCTAGCTCTTGAATTCATAATCCAGGCAGGACGGCAAAATTTTTCTCCTTGTCAAACTTTGGCTTTGTAGGGAGAAAAGGAAGCCATTTTCTGGGACTTCCCATGTGCCTCTTAGTGACCAGACTGTGTCACATGGCCACCCCTAGCTGCAAGGGAATCTGGAAGTTTGGCTATTCTGTTTTCCAGTCTTTAATATAGAAAAAGGCATGGGAAAAGTGGATTGGGATGGGCTTTGAGTGAGTCAACCTACAGTACTTGTCAAAATATGTCATATATCCCAAACTTAAAGCAATATTTTTGGAATTTCATACAAGCAAAAGACTATTTTATATCAACATTTGCTAGCTGCATCTATTTTAATACTCAATTGTGCACAGAAAAATATTTTCAAAGCAAGTAATCAGAGGTAGGTAGTGACAGCATTCTACCTGTAGTACCACAGGGTAATGGAAACAAATGGATCAGAATGTCAGATCAAGATCTGAATTCCAGCTCTATGCCTAATTAGGTGTGGGATGTCTCAGGACCTCCAATGCTTTATGTTTAAAATAGGGATAATAGAGCAACCAATGGAATTGCTTTAGAATTAAATACCATAGAAAGAGTTATGAATACATAATAAGTATTCAAGAAATAGTAGTTCTTTTCTCTCTTGCCTTGCACCTTTTAGTCAGCAAGTGCAAAAACGTTCATGAAACTCTACTCAGCTGGAGCTGACAGTTGAAGAATCAACTCTTTGATTGCAACAACATTAGAACAAACCCTCTGAATGGTGTGTAGCCTTTCTCTCTCAGTTCATGCCAAGAACCTCTCATCTGGGGCTTCAGCATATTATCTTACCAAGCCAGACAAAAATGTCTAAGTGATTTTGTTTTCCAAACTGCATCGTGTGCTTCAAAGTGCCATCTGCTTGTGACTTGTTACAAAACAGAATCAACAGAGCCATTTGGTGACATTTTATAAAGTGACTTCAGTGTTTGTTACCAAGGGATATAATTCCTAGAATTTGTGCAATTTGTTCTGTGTTGTTGAGCTGTGAAATGAAGCCTACACAGAGACTTTCAGCTGTTTCAACACATTATCCTCAGCTTAACCCGTGAAGCCAGGTTTTAAATTGGGTTTCTTTCCATTTTAATTATCTCCCCATGTCCTTCCGACCTTTTCAGTCAAAGATGGATGTTTAAAGTTTATCACCTCATGGTCACCATTGCAAAATTAAAAAGAGAAAACAAACAAACCGAAAAGAGTCCACAAATTTACAGAGTCTAAATCTATCCATCAGCCAAAATCTCATTTCTGCATAATGGTAAGGTGGGGGAAAATGATGGGATGCTTTGCAAAGCCATGAGGTTTTGTTTCTGTATGAGGTCTGTGACCTTCAGCAAACTGTTGAACCTTATTCTCTCTATCCTCACTTGGAAGAAGGAATGCATGTACCTTGCCTCCCATTTCACCTAATTGATGTGAAGATTATTCAGATAATATACTAGACACACCATTCAAAATGATGCATAATATACTCAAGCCTATTTTGTTATTTCCCATTGATTATAGTACAGTTTGTATCGTTTTGTACCACATACTGAATCCCATAACGTTCTCAGACTTCCATTTGAACTCTCACTTTATTTTTACAGACAGACTTTCTTGACAAGACTCAACAGCTCATCCATCACTCTCTCTTCTATATCCTGCATCTGAATTTAGCCAGTTCTTCCTGGGTTCTACCTAATTCTAGCTGTTCAAACTAAATATTCCACTCTCTGTAGGCTGACCACCTTTTCTTGACCCAAATGCAGCCAGATTTATCTCAAGATCATTGAATATACATATATTTAGAGTGAGAATATATATATATATTTAGAGTGAGAAGAAAAAAGAATATATATAACTGGATCAGGAGCGTTCCATACACAATACAGATAAAAATTCCTGCCCACCTAGAGATTACACTTCTGCCCCCTGGCCTCACCAGCCTGGTATACTAATGAGGAATCCCAACATCAACAATCCAATGCCATTATCTCTCCTATCACAGAGATCCCACAAATGTTTCTATGCTGTGCCCACCTGTGTTCATAAATTTTTATGCAACAGTCACTATGTAAATCATGGTCCAAATTCTAGTCCTCCATGCAAATCACGGACCTAATTGTGTCCATCTTGAGAATGGTAACATTCACAGGGAGGATGTAATCTCCTGTCTTCCCCAAAACCAACCTTCTTTAAGCAGCCAGAGTGTTGCTAAGTTCCAGGCAGAGAAAGAGAGAAAGCCACAACCCCATACCGAGTCACTGGGCCCCAAGTAGTTGTGTTCTTCCCAGCGACTCAAGCCTTGACTGAAAATGTCTTCCTGAAAAATTTCTCCTGGGAAAATTCCTTTTAGCACCCGACTTTAAAAAGTCTGGTTGCAAAGCCTTAAAAATCAGTCCCTGGCCAGAGAATGGAAACAATTTACACCCTCTACTGACTGCTCCTCATCTACCCCACCCCACTGAGACCCTCGTGTATACACCCCCCCACACCTCTCACCTTCACAGTCCATCTCCAACTTTGAGTTGGCTTTAGATGGAACACTGTAGAAACCAATAAAATGTAGTCAATCTGACTAAAGTTTAGTACCTTTTATGGTCCATTAATACTTGACAAAGGAGGCAAGAACATACAGTGTGGTAAAAACAGTCTATTCAACCAGCGGTGTTGGGAAAATTGGACAGATACATACAAAGAAAATGAAACTAGACCACTTTCTTACACTACACAGAAGAATAAACTCAAACTGGATTAAAGACTTAAATATTAGGCTCAAAACCATAAAAATCATAGAAGAAAACATAGGCTGTAAAATCTCAAACATTTCTTGAAGCAATATTTTTCCTGATGTATTGCCTTGGGCAAGAGAAGCAAAAGAAAAAATAAACAGATTGGACTACATCAAACTAAAAAGATTTTCACAGCAAGGGAAACTGTCAACAAAATGAAAAGACAACCCACTGAATGGAAGAACGTATTCACCAATGATACATCTGATAAGGGGTTAATATCCAAATTTATAAAGAACTTATAAAACTTAACACCAACCCCCCCCAAATAATCCAATTAAAAAATGGCAAAGGACCTGAATAGACACTTCTTCAAAGAGGATGTACGGATGGACAATGGACATATGAAAAGATGCTCAATCATCAGAGAAATGCAAATTAAAACCACAATGAGATATCACTTCACACCTCTCAGAATGCTTATCATTAATGGCCCTGGCTGATGTGGCTCAGTGTACTGAGTGTCTGCCTGAGAACCAAAGGGTTGCTGGTTTGATTCCCAGTCAGGACACATGCCTGGGTTGCAGGCCAGATCCCCAGTAGGAGGCATTGATGTTTCTCTCCCACTCTTTCTCCCTCCCTTCCCCTCTCTCTAAAAATAATAAGATCTTTTAAAAAAAATAATGGTTATCATCAATATATCAACAAACAATTGTTGGCAATGAGAGTAAAGGGAGCCCTTATGCACTGTTGGTGGGAATGCAGATTGGTGCAGCCACTGTGGAACACAGTATGGAGTTAACCCCAAAAAATTAAAAATGGAATTGCCTTATGACCCAGCAATTCCACTTTTGGGAATATATATATTTTTAAAAATCACTAATTCAAAATAATATATGCACCCCTCTATTCACTGAAGCACTACTTACAATAGCCAAGATATGGAAGCAACTGAAGCGGCCATCACTGCATAAGTGGATAAAACAATGATGGGACATTTACATGGTGGAATACTACTCAGCCATAAAAACAAAGGAAAGAATCCCTTTTGTGATGACATGGATGGATCTGGAGAATATTGTGCTAAGTGAACTAATCCAGCTAGAGAAAGATAAGTACCATATGATTTCACTTATATGTGAAATCTAATAAAATTAACTAACAAACAAAACAGAAAGAGACTCACAGAGAACAGACTGGCAGCCATCAAGTGGGGAGAGGGCCTGGGGACTGAGTGAAAAAGGTGAAGGGATTCGGCAAAGGGAAAAAAACCTCATAGGCCCACAATGGTATGTGGGGGGAGGTAGAAGAGGGTACAGGTAGCATAAAGGGGGATTGAAGGAGACTTGACTTGAGATGGTGAACATACCACACAATAAACAGATATATTACAGAACTGTACACCTGAAATCTATATAATTTTATTAACCAATGTCACCCCAATAAATTCAATAAAATTAGTATAGTTTGGACATAGTTATGACCTCTTCTCAAGCACAGAATGCCCAGGCACACCAAAATCCTTTCCAGTAATGGCTTCTGAAGCATCCCTGGGAAAGGCCGACTTGTTTTCTTCACCCCTTACTGGTTCTGTGAGATGCCTTAACCTACCAGGTCCGCTTTCTTCAGATGGACAGAGGTGCATAGTGGTTAAAGGTGGGCCAAGAGAGCCAAGTCAAGGTTGTTTCAAAATGGAAAAGACTTGAACATTTGCATAGGTTGAGAACAATGAGCCATCAGTCAGGTAATCTAGAAGAGAAAAGAGATTGGTCCAAACTACCAGCCAGGGGGAGTGCTTGGTCTTGAATGGCTATGGGTTCTCTCTTACACCTGTGCTCATTGACACAGGCAAGAAGCAGATAAGAAGAGATGAGAATGTGAGTAAATTAGGGATGGTAGGGAAATTGAGGGGATCATGATGATGCTCCCATTTTTCTCTGAGAGGCTGGAACTGGGATGGTGGCTTAAGATAAGGACAGTGAGCTGATGAAGCGTGTGCCACAAGCATCCAGCCCAGTTCTTGTCACAGAGTAAGCGCTGGGAAAAAATTACATTCACTTCTTTCTCCCTTGACAGGTTGAAACTTATAGCAAGTATTTATTTCCAAGAGATCTCATATAAAATTAGCTACCATGACACCACCCATACATTTTGCATAAATAAAACATATGAGCCTTCTTGAAACTTTTCTTTTAAACCCTGAATTATAATGACCTCTTTGAACTTATCTCAGTTTTGAAAATAACTTGGTCCAGGTGCAGTTTCTCTGACAGTTTTGTCAGAGAAGCCTTCTAACCACACGTAGCTCCTTCCATGACCCCAAAGCCTGGAGAATATTCTGGAACCTTGCCAACAAAGAGGTGTGTGGAGGACGAACACTGAACTCTTAGAGATTTTTATTTCAGTGTTGTAAAAATGGTTCCAGACATGACAAATGTTAGGAAGATAATCTAAAACATGGATCGTTTGTGACTGCCTTTGAAGATTTTAATAACCATCAGCTTTCCTGGGCTAAATCAGGATCTTAGCTCCCAAATGTTTCAGATTTAGACTCTTCGTTTGTTTGTTTGAAATCATATGGGTCAGTGTGGGGACATTTTATGTTCTGACTTGAGGGCAGCTGGCAGACAGAACACAGCAGGTAGTGGATTGTGGGGGAAGCTGGAGCCTCTCCTTGTCCTTGACCACAAACACGGAGAGACCGGGGCCAGGCTCAGCCAGTGCTGTGGGGTTCCCAAGAGGAGAGTTCTCTTGCGAAAACAAGGGTTTAGAGTTGGGGATTTATCAAACACTGATATATATAAAATGGTCTGGCCAGAAAATAGCCAGGCATGTAATATGAAAAATAAAGACATTTATTGAAGAAGATACGAGAGACAAGAAACATTGTACACAGGGCAATATGCTTCAGCC
>PVKM010005959.1:8613-46030 GCA_004027735.1 Carollia perspicillata | reverse complement strand
ACCCAAGGCCCATGAGCGACCTTCTGCAATCTTTGCCGTCAGCCTCGGTCTCCTTCTTCTTACCCTGTGGTTCTCCTTTGTCACATTTTTGCTCAAGTGCACTGCTCCACGGGACGTGAGCCCCGCCTCAGCCTCCGCCTACAGAAATCCCGTCCCTGGTTTGGGAATCTCTTGTGCAGTCTGACCTCCATCCTGAGTGACCTGTCCTTACACGGAGCTTTGAGCCCCTCGCTCATGGTCCTTACTGTTTATGCTCAGAGTGTTTAATGTCCGGCAACTCCCATTGCCATGGCAGCCATGGCTGGTTTAATACGAAGCTTCTAGATCTGAGGGCCAACGACACTGAAATGTAAGGACTCTAAGCTATTCTTCCTAGAGACGTGGGTTATGGGAGAAAGGGAGCCCAGGAATCTGTTACCTTTCACACATGAAGAGACTACTACTCACTGACCTACTATTACTGGGCCATGAAACAGAATGGAGCCCCCTGGAGAGGTCACACCCTGGCCTTGGCCTCACTGACACCAGGCTTCAACCAATAAGGAAGCAATCCCGACAGTCCAACTCACTCCACGGGTGGAAAGGATACTCCAATGTGCCTTCAATTCTTCAATTTTCTTCAAGGATTCTTGAACTTCCTTCCATACTTGCTCATCGCCAGTTAGCATATCAGCATCCTGCCCGGGTGAAATTAAAAGAACAGAAAGGAAAATTGCTCAATTAAAAAAGGGCTAAGGGTCTAAACAGACACTCTCCAAAGAAAACAGACAAATGGCCAACAAGCACATGAAAAGATTCTCGCGTGATGAGCCACTAGGGAAAGGCACATCGAAACCACAATGAGGCATCAATTCACACCCACTGGGATGGCCAAAATCAGAAAGACAGATAATACCAAGTATTGACAGGGTGTGGACAAACTGGAACTCTCCTACACCACCGAAAGGAATGGAAAACGGTGCCACCACTTTGAAAAACAGTCTGGCAGTTTCTCAAAAGGTTAAGCAAAGACTTACCGTATCATTTAACCATTCCACTCTTTAGATGTATACCCAAGAGAAATGAAATACAAGTTCACACACTAACTTGTGCGTAAATGTCCCTGGCAGCAATATTAATAACGGCAAAAAAGTGGGTATTTCCCAAATGTCCATCAACTGATGAGTGAGTAAGATGCGACATAACCATACGGTGAAATACTAGCTGGCAATAAAAGGAACTGAAGTATTGATACATGGCTGAACCCTGGAAACACGCTGCTGTGCAAGAAGCCAGTCCCAAAGACCGACACAGTACACGATTCCACTTACACAAAACGCTCACCGTAGGCAAATCCTCAGAGACCGGAAGCAGAGTGGTAGTCGGCTAAGGCTGGTGAGGAGAGGCTGGAGAGAAGCGCGGAGTAACTGCTAATGAGTACGGGCTTTCCCTTTGGGGTGAAGGAACGGGCCAAATAGATTGCGACCATGGCTCCACAACTCTGTGTCACACTCAGAGCTATGAAATTGTACACTGTAATGTCGGAGTTGTATGGTGTGAACTGTATCTCAATAAAGCTGACGCGTGAATATAAACATACCTCCATCTCTATGTCTACAAGGTGGGAAGGGAGAGGGGGAAGAGAAGAGTCATTTGTTAGGAGACCTTCAGGTAGCACGTTAGTCAACATGGAGTCATCCATCAAAATGAGGCTCGGAAAAGGAGGACAATCACACCCATGTATGTGAACCAATTCTGACTTCTACAAAAACTAAAAATAAATCGATAAATAAAAACTCAGTTTAAAAAGCAATACCATTTATTCAAGGCCTGTCCACCTGTCTAGCGAGCAGGCTCCCTATGTCCCCCGTCTGTGTCCACTTTAAGAGCCGAGGCGCCATGCTGGACAGCGTTAGAGAGAGAGCGGTTCTGTCATCACAGAAAGTGCCGTCGGGACAGCTGCACAAAGAGGCTAGACAAAGGGTGAGGTACGCTCATCAGACACCACCCAAAACCAGGTGTTCGAGACCCACGAGGTCCTCAGTGGGTGTCAGAGAGAAGACCCATCCTAGGAAGCCACATCCAATCATCACGACCAGTGTGGGCGGCGGTCAAGGCGAGGAGGGCGGACTGGTGCAGGCTGTCTACGCCTCCCTGGAGAGTCCTGCATGCCAGCAGGGGAGGTTCACAGAATGACCCCTACGAGAACCACATCACTCAAGTAGAGAAAAATATGGGGACCACGCAGAAGCACAGAAGGAAATGTCCCAAGAACCGTGTGAGGCAGTGGGCGCGCACATGAGAAAATGTGTACGCTGTTTCCACCATCTCCACGTTTAATTTGAATTCGTTTTTCTCCAAGGCTTGCTTAAAGGTGGGTCTCATGTCTGCGAGAGAGTAAGTTCAAATATCTTTGACCCCCAGGTCCGACAACATTCCCAGCCCCAGTGCTTGGAAAGGGCAGTGAATCCCTCCAACGCGGAACTCACATGGGGGTCTTCAATTCATCCACCAAGCCGGGTGAGACTGTGGGTCCAGCCAGAGCAACTGACTTCCTGTTATAGCCACAACTAAATCGCCACCAGAATTTGATTAGCTGTTCTTTGGGTTGAGCCAAAGGCTCCATTTACTTACCAAAAGGGCAGGCCAGCTCTGAAACTGCTCCCAAACATTCACAAACAATAGCTCCTGAGAGCAGTCTGTATTAGAGCTAGACAAAGCTGCCTTCACTAAGAGCCATCAACGCCCCCCGGCAGGGTTCCGTTATGGCGACAGCCACCCTCCCAGGTCCCCCACTCCCCTCCTCACTCCCACATCCTGACCCTCCCAGTTTCCTCCTGGGTCTTCTCCTACCCCTGTCCCCATGGGGCGTCTCTCTCCACCTCCCCACACTGGGTAAGAGGAGAAGTGTGTGTGTGTGTGTGTGTGTGTGTGTGTGTGTGTGTGTGAAGAAAACTAACATGTTATACACATATGTATTCCTATATAAACAGGACATGTGTACCTAAACAGAAACTACTTAGGGAAGCATAATTAGACCTACTTTTTCAGTTTACAAATGTAAGAGTAAACTAGTGTGTTCTTTTTCATAGTCCCTGAGGTATGAAGTCAGAACAATATGTCTTTATTGTGTTATTTCTTATCCAAACATATCAAAGACACTTGCCATCCTTCGAGACAAAGATACTTAGGAAAAAAATTCCTTTCTCAACTTCAGCTTGGCTATGTAAAAGGAGCTTAAGTGGCTAAGTCCTGAAATTTGTTCTCAATCGGTGAAAAACATTAGTTTTATACATATATCGTTTTCAAAAACAGAACGTACTGTTGCCGAATGTCCTACAGGTGGTGAAAATAATTCAAGCTGTAAGCAGGAGGATTCCCGAGAACCTTCCCTCTGCTGGGAGGGGACGCGGAGAGGAGAGGAAAGAACACGTGTTCTGGCACCAACAGCACCCGTTACCCAACAAACTCTCTGTCCCCAGGTGAGCCTGACTCTCCCGGGGCCTCTCGACTTCAGGAGGACACTGGCGTCCTGTCACCTGACCACTCTAGAGGGCGGTGACGCAGAGGCAGTGTGACCCAGAGAAGCCCTCAAAGAGCCCATCTTCACTTTCAACGGTAAGCCACGCGGATCATTCTCAAGAGACCCGCGCCGGCGGCTCTCAGGGCCTGGGCGTCAGGGAGTCTCCGCAGAGTCTCCCTCTCTCGGTGGCCCTCAAGCTCCGCCCCCACCCCTCCAGTGAGCAGGGGCCAGGTGCACACTGCCCACCAGTTAAGTCAGCTCTCTCACTAACTGGTCCCTTGCTGCACACCCACACTCCCTGCTCTCACAGCCCCAGCCCGACCCGCCCTGGCTCTCGCCTGGGGTCGCTACGCCAACCCTTCCAACGGGAACCCTTTCCCTCTGGAGTCTGTCAGGGTCTGGATGGCAGTCTCCTGTCCCTTCCTAGGGGCACCACTTGCGTTCACTTCCTTGGCTTCCTTCCCATCTGTTCCTTCAGCACCCAGCCTCAAATGGACTCTACTGGGAAGTCTTCTCCGGTTCTGCCCCCTGCGTCAGCCCAGCCCTCCCAAGCCACTGCTCTGCCTACCCCTCCGGTAGCACCAAGGGTCATTAATGACCGTCTTGGCCAACATCTCCCTGCCAGCGTTCCAGTACCCGGAGGGACCGTGACCTCATCACATCGCTCTTCCCAGGGCCAACAGGGTGGGCTACATGGCAAACATTTGTGACAGAGAGAACGAATGAATGAAGAGGGAGGAGCGCCCTTCCACAGTCCCTGGGAGCAGCGCTGTAAGAATAAAACACCTTAGTTCCACAACGGGGAGGAGAAATTCAACCACGGACACAGAGGGTTGTTCTTCTCACACCACACGTGTATCGTGACTTGTTCCTTCCACTACTACACCGCGGCCGTGTCAGAAAAGGATGCACTCCCACTGAGCTGTCAGGATGGCGAGTGCCCCGACACTGGTGTGGAACCTGCGATCTCTCCCCCCAGGAATAAGAATCCCACGCTGGCTCGGGATCTGCACTCGCTGACGGCAGCAGGTTTGGGGGTGGGCTCTGCTGACTCTCCTGGCTTCAACCTCCAACACCCCCCGAGCCTCCTGGTGCTCACCTGGCCCACGGGCCCCTGCCCCCATCTACCCCAGGATGAATTGGTGAGCCGTCTATGCTCCCACACACATAGGTGATAAATCAATACTCCAGCGTCATTCCCTGACTGTAAAAAATAGGTACCAGATGATATGAGATAATCTCCCCACTACATAAAAGGGTGCCACTCAGCATAATTACAGGCAATTGGCCAAAAATGCTTCCTTTGGGTTTCGGGGCAGGAAGCGCCCTGCCAGGTGGCAGTGGTCACAGTGAATTGGAAATCTGAGTTTCTTCACCAGGGGAAGGTTGGGGTCCAGCGGGACAGGCTGAGCACATCTCGGGGAAGTGACCACTGGCTCCGTTGGGTTCAAACATCAGAGGCAGCCATCCAGACCCGCTTTGCATCTGGAACACTCCAACAGATGTGTTCACTTGGCTCACAAGTGTTTGATGTTGAAACCCTTGCACTGGGCTAACTTCAGATGGTTCACATTAGGAGGAAAAGGAGAGCGGCAATCCGCTCTGCAGTACTTCCTGTTATCTAACCCTCATGCAAACTCTAATTAGATTGGACTGGAGAGAGATGGTCTAGGACGGGGAAATAACATTAGGGAACACTTATAAACTTTTCCAGTAATTTAATAATTCTAGTGTTTTAAAAGAAGGGGAGGATTTTTTTTTTGTTGTTTTTCTTGGGGGGGGTGTTTTGTTGTTTTTTTTTTTTCAGAGCAGAATGAGGCCCAAATCCAGTGTGTGCACTCAGAAGAGAGACTGGGAATTCCTGAAATTCAAAATCATGAGGGAGACCAAGTTTAAGTGCAGTATCTTTGACGGAGGTGCTCTGGTTCACGGATAATATGCTGGGACTAATAGATTAAAATACAACAGCACCCGAAATCTTTAGATTCACAGGAAATATCTCTGCTGGAACCAATTTCCACCTCCTCTGGCAAAAACAATTGAAAGCAGTTCAGATTTAACTTGAGCGGAAAAGAGACTCTTTCACAAAGTGGAAAAATGGTTAAAAATAGAGCGCTCACTATTGTATCAACCACAAGCCAGTCTGTGGACATCACAGACCGGGGAAACAAGGGAAATGAAAGAAAGTTCTCAACTTCAAGCAGCTCCATTTGTAGAATGTCCTAATTAGTAGAATGCTAATTAGTAGTAATTAGCAGTTAGAACCAATTCATGTCCACTGAACTACTGGACACAATAATTTGAACACAGAGAAAGGAAGAGTCATAAAATGTGGATTTGAATTCCTGCTTCCTAGCTGTGTGGCCTTGGCAAGAAAGGTACCCCCCCCCCCCGCCCCGAAGCCCAGTGTCTTCAATGATAATGATTCTGAGTAGCTACGCCTTCTAATCCTTTCCTTTGTATGTTCTAGAAGCACTCAGGTCATAAATGGCACAGTGGCCTGAGTTTTCAACCCCTACCCTACAGAACAGGGGCCACCAGGGCCTGGACTAGGGCCTGCTTTGCTTGGTGGGAGAGAGAGAAAGAGAGAGAAAGACTGTTGCCCTACTGGAGGGGAGTGTGCAGAGGACAGTGTGATCAAGAACAAGCCCTGCCCTGCCCACATCTGGCTCCTCCTCCACCTGGTCCTCCCGATGAACTCCTCTCCATCCACTAAGAACCAGGCCAAATGACTGCGGTGGCCACAGGCGCAGCCCCTTGTGCACTTGCCAGTGGGACCCGTGATGACTGTAACGGTGATGCAGATGAGGACAGCACCCAGGTGCTGTTAGCAGTCCCCAGGTGACCAGCGTCAGGGAAGCTCACCTGCTCCACCTCATGAAGTGGCACGGTCTCGGTGCCCACGAGCGATGTGCGCAGCAGGATGCAGCAGGGCACTCAACTCCACGTCCTCTCAAGAAGCTCCAGCCTCCTCCCCTCATCTGCTCTCTGGAAGCGGCTGACCCCAGAAGAGATGCCCCCTTCTCAGGGTGGCAAGCCTTCTCCGGCCAGCTGGTCATGTCAATGCCTTGAGTCCAGCTGGGGAGCACCTGGGCAACTCGGAGCACAAAGCCCAGGCCGAACAAATGCTGACATTGAAGAGAAGGAGTGAAGAAACAGCCCGATCCTCTAACAGTGCCATTCTGCTTAATTACCATTGAACTTGGATCTCTCTCCGTAGCTGCCAGCATTTGCCAATGCCCACAAGCTTTACTTCTCAGGCAAAAGCAGGGCTCTACAATAACTACAGATCTCCACAAGGCCACATACTGGAACCAACTGCAGGTTCAAGGTTAAATCTCAGGCACACAGACTTGCCTGAAGGAGGGGAATGACCTCTTCACTGCTTCTAGGAATGGGACAACAGCCTCGAGCATGTGAACTTGGGACACCTAGAACTACCAAAGGTGGTTCCAGCCACAACTTCAACTCCTTCCCTCCCTCTGTGCTGGGCATTCCTAGCCCAGTGACTGACTTCTCAAGAGAAATAAGCTCATTCACTCACATCAAATCAGGTCATTCACACACCTGGGGCCGTAGAGAAACTACCCATGTCGGGGTGCACACCAAGACCCTGCTTTAGTGCAACATTTTGGGGAACACCAGCATGACTGGCCGATAGACGAAGGCAGCTAAACATTACGTGACATTTAAGGAGGAGCCACTTTCCTTGCACCTGCTCCCATTCTGGAAAGATGCGTTCCCGAGAGCCCAGGATGGGGATTGTATGGAGCTAAAGGCTACTGACTCCACTCGCAAAAGCACATTCGAGCTCGTTCTGTCCACACTGTACACAGATGACCGCTGGGGTGGCCGGACACTGGTGACCCCACCTCCTCGCAGAGTCCTGACAATCTCATTGTGGAAACACCACAGGGTGGGAGGTTTGAGACTGGGAAAATGCAGAGATTCCTCAGGAAAAACTTCTCCTGGCAACCGTCATTAAGATAAATCGACCCCACCCTCACCCCCCCTCCCCCCCGCGCCAATTTCAGGGCGGGTTTTGATTTCAGGACGACCCAGAGCACAGCCCTGGGCTCCCTCCCACCCACGGACCTTCATGCCTCGCGTTTCCGTCTTTGGGAGCCGCTGCTTTCACCCCCTCTGCAAACAGAGCGGAAGACACTCTCCCGGGCACAACAGGTCAGGTTGTGACAAGGGGGCAACGTGGCGACTGCAAAGGTTTGCATAAATAACCCAGAAGTGGTTTCCCCGGAGACATTTACAAAACAGGGTGAACACGAGCACGACAGAGGCCCCGAGCTCCTGGCATGTGCGGGCGTGTGAAGGCAGCACCAGGAAAGTGGAAGTCGGGGGGCTGGAGCCCCAGTCCCAGCTCTGCCGGGGGCCAGCTGTGACACCCGGAAGCGAACCGAGCCTCAGCTTCCCCAGCTGAGAACTTGAGAAAGATCGCCACGGAGACAGAAACTGACCATTCCGCGCCGTCGGGTCTCCTGCGCACACGGTGTCTGCTGTGCATAAGGAAAGGCCTGAGTCTGATGGGAGAGGCTCGGAAATGGGTGGTGGGGCGACTAACGGCAAATACCTTCGTCCCGTTTAAAGCCGAGTGTTCTCGAGTACAAAGTACACCAGTCCGAGCACCGAGAGCACGCCGAGGATGACACCCAGCCCCGCACGGCACTCTGCCAGCCCAAGAGCTCAGCGACGACGACTTAATTCCCACACCCCCTCTAACGCGTGCACGTCTAACGAGTACAGTGGGCAACATTCCAAACCCGGCGCGCGTGAAAGCACCTGTTCATCTGCTACGGCCAGCGCGTCAGCTTATGTAATCTGGGCTCCCAGGCCAGCGGGGTAGTTTCGCTGGGGTCCACACGGACGCTCTCAGATCATGAGTCCTGGGACAGAGCCTAGGCATGCTTCCCCAAGGGCAATCATTAGGGCAACAAGGGAAGTTACTCAGGTGACACCAGAATCTGTCCCTTCCCCTGCCCCTCAGAGCCGACCAAGTCTCCGGTCCGTCCGAATGCCTTGTAAAGCAGCCCTGACGTGCTCGGGCCTCACGCCAAACGAGCAGCTAGTTCAAAGGCGTGTGTCCTGGTCTGAAGAGAAGAATGATTTTTAATTGCTCAGTCATATTTTCAAAAAGACAGGACCTGGAATTGCAGTGGAGACAAGCCAGGGTTCTTCCAGTTATTCTAAAGCACGTCTGTAGTCTGTGATTAACTCACACAGAGCTCTGTTCCTGGAAGCTGGGGGTAGGGGCGTCGGGTGGGGGCGGGGGAGGGGTGGTCATTCCAGAGCACAGTCAGTCCCGGGCTGAGGGCCTACCCAGCAGGGAGACCTTTCCTTCCACGGCCTGGGGTCTGGGAGGGGGCGGGGAGAGTGACCGAATGGTTCGGCTCTTTCTGCCCCACCCCACACCCACGAGGGACCCTGCACAGGGGCGGCAGGACTCAGAGGCTGTCCCTGCAACTCTGCCCCCGTGGAAGCGAGTGCTGGCTGATCGCACACGCACCCGGCCTCCCTGGGCGCCCCACTGACAGAGCACAAGTCTGCCTTTTACATTCTGGTAAACGCTGGCCTGGCCCGCAGCCAGGGGACCTCTTCATAACACCAGATAAAAGGCCTGGCCATCTGTGGCGCCCCGCACCCCACTCATTCCTGTGTAACCATCTCATAGACCAAGTATGCACTGCTGTTTGCAGGGCCTTCCACACAAAGGTCTGGCGGGGCCTTGTAAACTTGGCCAGATGATCGGAGGCGTCCCCACTTCGCAGGAGGAAGAGGTACAGGGAGAGGCGGGTGACTTCACGGAGAGCATGCTGGACATCACAGGAGAACTGGAAATGTCCGCCCAGGTACAGACTCCGGTACTCCCACTCCAAGCACCAGCTCGTGAGCCACCTGGGCCACTCGTGGGCATCTCTCATTAGGATGCAGCACGGTGGCCACATCGGGCCTCGGCCAGTCTCACATCTGCCCCACATGGTGCAGGTGTCAATCCACCTCGTGTGCTGGTGTCTGGCGAGATGCTCAGCAAATTCTGGGTGTCAACGATGGCATTCAGGGTGCACACGATGGCACACTTCTCTCTTTACACACTCCTGGCCCAGGGAGTGCTCTGATGCCAGCCACAGAGGGTGCCGAGCGTCATCACCCCCCGACCCGGGTCTGCTGTCTGAGTCGCCGTCGGTGGGTGAAGAGCACACGGCCCCGGCGCTTTTCCTTCCCCACTTACTTCACTGCCCGACTTCCTCGATCCCTTAAAAGTAAGATTCCAGTATCAATAAAGGTTCACTATCCACTAAAACAGGCAAGGATTTTTTTTTCCTGGAAGTAAGCAAATATGCAAGTCTCTCCTACCCTGTACAGTAGTACACAGGACTTCAGAGAGCTTACTTGACACAAGAAAAAACCTGTTTTTATCACCAGTGGGAGCTGAACTAGTCGGGATATGCCCATTTTCTCAATATCTCAGAGGCTTTCACTCACTCTAGGAGGCTACAGAGTGCCGACTTCCTCTCCCATCCTACCGATAATGCGCAGACACCCAGGTACCCCAGCCACACCCACACCTGTCCCCCCGCCCACGTGCACGCCAGGAATGTGCTTTTAGGGACACTGCAGTGTCCAACTGCCCCTCAAACTCAGACCTACTGTTCCCCCAGCTCGGTTTCTCCTCTCTGCGGGCAGGGGCTCTCGCGGTGGGTATGTAAAGGCACAGAGTCACCTGGGAAGCTTTAAAAATACAGAGGCCAGTCCCGCCAAGGACAGCGGCAGCAGTCTCTCAGAGGCAAGCGGGTATCTGCACTTCCATAAGCGTCACAGGTTACTCCAACGCACAGGCAGGACCACAGACCAGCAGCCCGGTCTCTGCTGCCTGAGTCACTGCTTCTAATTCCTGTGATCACACTGTCACTGTCTGTGCCAACGCCATTAAGACTTGCCGCACGTTCTTAGTAGCTTGGGCTTTTCTCCCTTGTCTGCTCTGTCTGCAGCGGCACCTCCCAGGTCCTCTGCTTTCAATTTACAATAGACATAAAAAGTGAGCAAGTCCAACAGTTTCCAAATGTGCACTGGAGCTAGTGGGCACTGGAGCCCCAGAGACAGAGATGAGACGTGGCCCAGCCTTGAGGGGCACAGAGTCCAGTGGTTGGCAGAACTACGCGAACCCGCTGAGAGACAGAGAGAGAGAGAGACAGAGAGAGAGAGAGAGAGAGAGAGAGAGAGAGAGAGAGAGAGAGAGAAGCCCTGCGTCGGCGGCAGTGCGGACGCAGGCCCTGTGCCCCACCAGGGTCTGGGAAAGTGCCGCAGAGAAAATGACGCCGGATCGCGAAGGCCGTGGAAGGAGCAGCCGAGAGCGGAGAAGCAGGAGGCACGGCACAAGGGAACGGAGGGGCACACACAGCACAGGGCACGGGAGGAGACCCCTGGTTCAGGGTGAAGATTGGGGGGGGCACCCCGCAGTCCTCTATGGCCCGCCTGTGTCTGCAGTTACCTGCTGCTTGGAGGCTGGGTTTCTTTCTCCTATTTAGAGGCCTTTCTTTCAGGTGTGGGGGTGTCTAATTTGGGGACACACTTCAGAACGTGTCCACAGACTAGAAAACAAAAGGCTGGAGGAAATAGCTAACGGAGGGAAAGGGGAGGAAGGAAAGGCTTCGACATGAAGCCAGAACCCGGATAAAGGAGTGAATTTGATCCTGTGTGAGCAATATGGGGACATGGAGGGATTCTGAGTGTACTCATGTGTCGTTCGGATATCTACGTGGAAATATGCAGGCAGGTGGAGGGACTGGAGGCAGGGAGTCCAGGAAGAGAAGACACGAACCTGAATGAGGCAATGGCCTTAGGGGCAGAGACAGAGAGGAAGGGACCAATGTAGGAGAGGTCAAGAAAGGGATGACCTGGGAGTGAGTGGTCAGTGGAGGAGGACACTAGCCAGCATCTGAAGTCAGTGACTCAGCGCATGTGGAGTTTAACTCAGTGCTGGACAAATGACGCTGTTTATTAACTCACTCATTCATGGAACACAAATTTGTTACCTGCTGCAATAGTTATATAAGTACTGTATTGGGCACTGAAGACACAACAGAAAACAAGGCCGATAGGGTCGTTCCCACTTCCTCGACAAGTCAGCCAGCAGGCAAACACAAACAGTAATAGGCAACAACGGCTAGGGCTGTGATGCAGCTAAAGAGGGAACAGAAAAGGACAAGGAGAGGGTCCCTGATTTTCACAGGGTAGTCGAGGATGTCCCTCTGGGGAGGTGAGCCCGAAGCTGAAGGCTGAAGGCTGATAAAGAGCCAGTAAGCATGAACCTACGGGAAGGCTAGTTCAGGCAGAGGTCTCAAGACAGGAAAGACCTTGGCATGTTCCAGCCAAGACACTGAGCTGAGACCGGAGGGGTGAGCAGGAGCCACACCACACAGTGTCTGCCGGCCTTGTTCGTGAACCTGGATCTCCCCTCCCAAGTGAGTGGGTGGGTGCTGGGAGGTCCCCTCTGTGAGAAACTAGATTCCAGAGCAGCAGGGTAGACACAGGCAGACCACCGAGAATACTCTTGCAGCCATCCAGGCAAGAGAGCATCGCGCTACAGAAATACTTATAGAATTTATCGTTTTACTGGAGGAAAGACAGAAGCGACAGCAGTCTGGTGTCGGTCATGAAGTCTTGACTTAACCTCATCCTGTCTGGCACGCTGGTTGGCCAACACTGGTTTGGTTTATTAACCTAGCCTCTACCGCCCCACACAGCTGCTCTAAACGTCCCCAGGTTTTCAACAACGAAAATCCCTGTATATCTTATGTACTCTCGACTCTTGATCATCAGACCCTTCTCTCATCTGAAACAGAGCCCATCCGCACCTTAAATTACTACGATAAGCCAAAAATAAATGTATAATTTTGGGTGAGTTCTTGGGTGTGTTCTTATCTCCTTGAGTTGTATACATTGAATACATATAGGTTTTTGCATGTCAAACATGCTTACCAATCACACCATAGGTAGAGGAGGGGAAACTGTAGAGAGGAACAAAGGAAACAAGGGTTGGTAAATATGCAATGAGATCTCTGAGTCAACAAATTAGTGACTTAAGATAAATAAATAAATGCACAGGAGTCTCCTTAGGTCCTGGCTTATTTAGTTACACATCTGGTTGGCAAGAGAATGAGGAAGTTAATCACTTTTCTACAACATGTATGTGTTTTGTGAGACTCCACACTGCGTAAGCTAATAATGCTCTACCTTCTGTTGACACACAATGTTTACATTAATAAAAATCTAAGTGGTACATCTCATAGTGAGGCAAGAAGCTAGGACAATTCCTTGGCAAGTGGAACGGGGAAACTGAGACAGACGGCTGATTCAAACCAGCCTATCTGGTACCCTGACTCACCTGGCCCCTGCTCCCGTGCACAGCCATTCATTCCCTTAAGCATTAAGCTCTCAGCACAGTGAGGTTCTGACCCACAACCAACAATCTTAGGAACAAAGCCTTAGGAGCAAAGTCTTGACCACAGAGACAGAGTTTCAGTCAAACTAGAGATAACATCTAGACTTCAGTTGTGTTTCAGATCCAAGCCCAGAAAAACAGCAAAACCAGAGAAAATGAAGTCATGGCTGGCATCAGGACCACATGCAATGACCAATGACCCCTTACCTGAGTGCTGACCAATTATTAGAGACCAAAGCCCTGACCCTATACACTCATGTTGATGAGATCCTCCTGAAAACCTCCCCTGAAATCTCTGCCTTTAGAAAACAGATAAAAACCCTTAAGGCAAAGGACCCAGTGTGCACTCTCTCTCTCCAGAGCATGCCCGCACATTCTTTCTTTGCATTCTTTCTTCTAAGAGCCCCCATGCGACTTGCAACCAGAGCAGCAGCAGGCAGCAGCAGCTCGTCCCAGGCTAACCCCTGAAACTGTCTCTCAGGGCCCTTCTTTTGCCTCTTTAACTCGTTTCCTGAGTCTACACAGCCCAGCTGGCTCACGTCTACCTCTGGGACTTTCTATCTACAAGGCCAAGGCAGCGCTCTAAGCAGCCTGCCGGCACCCTCTCTTCAAGTGCACTTCCGCTTTGCATACTAAATAAACTTCCTCTTGTGCCGGAGTTCTTGGCTGTGAATTCTTTCTTTGCCGAACTCAACAACCAGGAGCTGACATCACCAGTAACAATAGCGAAGCATACTTCATTGAGAGGCTACATGGCAGGAGCGGTCATCTTCCTGGGTAAAAAATTACTGAGATGAACCGATGGCGGCATGAAAAGCTCAGTCAGCAAAGGAACAAACTGCTTTCGAGAGTCCATACTGCACGGAAAGGGTGGGCTGTGCTTCTCCAATTGCTAATTCGGCAGCACTGTGATTGCTAGGGAAAGAGACTTATAGCCAGTCATCGCCTGTAATCGACAATATTTGCGATTGTACATTTGAACCTGCCTGTTCAGTCTTTACGGCCTGAAATGACGAATGCGAAAAGGGTATAAATGATCCCTTGAAGTGCTGCTGTTAATACTAAAAATCCTTCTGCTCTTTACTTGCTAACTAGACACTAAACCAAGGACATTATGGAAATCACTTATTTTTCCCAAACTACAGAGAGGTATTCAATCACCTTGGAAAAACCCAGATAGCACCTGAAGCAGGGTCTCGGCACTAAGGTTGAGGGGCACACTAAATAAACTTGATGGGAGTGCCTTGGTCAAGCCATGAAACCACCCAAAGAAAAGTCTGAAACCCAGGACATCCTGTAATAACTTTGCTATTTTCCACTTATTTGGGGGTAAAGAACTAAACAGTCTGCCACCTTGCTTTCACTTTTAAACTCTCCCTTCTGAGGTCCCTTGCCATTTGGTTGCTTAAAAAAAAAGTAATACCAAACAAAAACAAACAAAAATATTGGAATTGCAGTCCAGAAGTTAACTATTTCCTGTATAGTAAGGTGTTTCTTTTGGGGGCACTCGTGCGGAAGGACCTGGGAGGGGAGAAGTATTACTTCTTTCTGACCATTTGACACCCCGTGCTCCCCTGCCCGAACGCAGCCTCCTTCACCCGTGGCCACCAAAAGCGTGTCACAACATGCAGACGGCCCGGCACCGTAAGGACGGAAGGACAGACCTGGTAGGCTTGGCCCTTTTCTCATTTTTCCCTACATTTGGCTTGCTCTTCAGGGAGCTTCGATTAACAGGGGCTTTTCTTAGGCCTTTGTGTACAAAGCAGGTACCCAGCAAACGTCTCTCCCAGGAATCAGCAAATAAAGGTAAAACTGGCTCGAACCCAGAGTGGGTGATTTTTTTAAAATATAATTTTATAGAATAAAAGGTTTTTATTTTCTTTTGTGGCAAAACACGTGGATTTCTTTTAATCCCAAAGTATCTAACTTAGTTCAAGGGTCGGTCCAGAACTGGAGGGCAGAGAACAAGGAAGCTTCCGGGGAATACAGAGGTCAGACCGATGGGCAAGGCTTTGTTCTTAGGAGACCCCCACCGAGGAAACGCCGCCAAGTCTTTACAAGGACAAGTCCTGAGGGCCAGCGCCCCTAATCCACACGCCTGCAGTTGAAGGCCACGCACCCGAGCTCAGGGAGGACCAACGCGTGCGGCCACCCTGCCTCGATCCGGTACCCGGGCCCTTCCGGCCTGAGGTCGCCGTTCCCTTCATTTCCCCTGCGTGGGAGTCTTGCTGTTCCACGGCGCTTCTCCGAGCACAGTCGGGGGTTCTCCTCGGCCCTTTTTAGGTTGCGGGGCTGCCGGACGTTCTCGGCTCCAGCTTCCGAACAAGAGCTCAGGAGGAACACAGCTCGGTGTCTTTGTTGTGCTGAAAGGCAGTGGATGATACGAAATCTGGGAGGTTGGTGTTCGTGCATTTTTACAATTATCCTAATTGACCGCATTCGTAACAGGAAGCGGTTATAAAAAGTAGAGATTCATTGATACAGTGCCAAACGCGGGTAATTTTCCTCATCTTCTGAGGCCGTGTTCGTCACTCCCGCTGAGGAACTCCCCCACGTTGAATGCTGCCTAATTGTTTAGAAATAATTAACATGCTCTTATTTTGGTTGTAGAAAAACATAATTTATTAATTGGCTGCTACTTTATGTGTTCCATTTTAAGATGCGCAATAAATAAAGAAATTAGCACGACAAGGTTGACTAAATTCCGAAACTAGCAAGATGATTCTAAATTAAGGGTAAGTAAACTGATCGCATGCAGGGGGTTTAATGACAAACCCAGAGACGACTCTTTATGGGCCTTTAGCTGCAGCGTTTAAATTTTAATTTTATAGACAGGAAAGCATTATCAATGCTTTAATAATTCCAGGATTCCAATTCACACACCAAAACAAGAGACAGAGAAAGCCCACTCCGCTCATTACTGTTCAGAGGGCCCGGGGTCTGAAAATGAGTTGGCACTAAAGATGGAAAGAAAACGGAAGAGTCGCTGATGCCTGTGAATGAAGCGACACCATCTAATTACCGAGCAGTGCAGTTAGTTCAGAGACTACTCACACCCTCGCCTCGGCAACGGATACTCAGTGCAAACGGTCAACATTCTAATCTTCAGTTGAAGCACCCAGGCACCGTCGTTAAGCAGATGAGTATTTGAAACGAACCACATGCCATACCCCTGGGTACTAATGGGACCCGATCACGTCTCCTTCAAAGTGGAGGCGGGAAAAGGGCCCCCCCATCACAGACATGCACGAGCAGCTCTCAGACGCAAGGAGAACCATGCTAATTTCCTGGCTTGTTCTAGAACTTTTTATTCTCCTTCTTTGTGGACTTGCTTCTGACTTTACTTTCTGCTCATGCCATTTGATTTCTCTGGCTATTGCTGGTCAAAAGCCGACCCTCACCTTTTCAGGGGCTACCCACACCTCCATGATAAAAACCCAAACTCCTTGCCCGGCAGGCCTCGCCCCTCTCCCCGATCCCCAGCCTTGCCAGCCTTTGTCCTCCGGGAATGCAGAACTACTTCCGGCATACACAGTCCCGGGGCACACTACAGCCTCCAAAGCTCAGGGACCTTTCCCAGGGTGTGCCCCGGTCTGAAACACTCCCTCTGAACCTATCCCACTGAAAACCCTACACAGATGGCCTTTACATCTCAGGGCAGATGCCACCTCCTCCGGGAAGTCTTCCCTAACTGAGCAGGGAGATACTTTTCCTCCTCTGCCCCCACTGCACTTCGAACAGGCTTCCACGGAGGTAACCATCACACTGAACCGGACTGTGTCTCTGGTGTCCGTCTCCACACTCACATCTAAGTAAGCCATTTGCTGGAAGGGGCAACCTCTTCCTCCCAGGATTCCCATCGCTGAGTTACTGCAAGCCTCAACTCACTAAATACTTGAGGAAGGAAGGGACAAGAAGGAAAGAAGGAAGGAAGTATTCCCACAGGACTGCTGAAGGACTGGAGGCCCATGGGACTCGGGATGAGTAATGGGCAAACAGGAAAGTGAGGTCCTGGCAAGTACTGGGCACCAGCGGGAGCCAGCCCTCTGGGGCCAAAAGGACCCACTCGGCTCACAGTGCTCGCTGGGGCGATCTGGGGCTCCCGGGGGCCACAGCAGCTCCTAGTTCAGTCTCTTCTTACTACGCTGACCTCGTCTCCCTCCCAGATAGAAGCAGATGTTAGCCTAGGGTCTTGAACAAATATTATAATTAAAATCTGCTAAATTATCCAATGGTAAAACCAGTCTAAAACAGGTACACATTTTCTGGTTTTATTTCTGTAGTTCTATTATTCAAAGGGATTGAGAAATTAGATAAAGATAATCGATTAAGGACTTGAAAATGAGGAATAAACAAATAAAAGTGATCTTTAAGGAAAAACAGTCCAAGAGGGAACGTCCAGGACAATTTTCTCTCTTGCCTTGACCTTTTCCCTTTGCCCCCACACCCAGGTGCCTCATCAAAAGGGCACTGCCCAGAATTTGGACACCTGGATTTTCGGGTCCCGACACTCAACGTGAGCGAGGGGCCAAACCATTCGTTCTCTCTGTGAAGTGAAGGACTGAACCAGATGCCTGATGCTTCTTCAGCCTGTTCAAACCCCACGGACCCCTTCCGACCTATACACTGAGCCTCTGTGATATTGGTTTATGGGTCTAAGAAAGAAGTTTGCCCTCGTGGGTCTGCACAATCAACAACACACGGGGAGAGCCCAACCTGACCATCATTTCAGCAGGTTTTGGGGAAAACATGGAGAAATGCGGGTGACCACCTGCCATATATCCCTGGCGCCCAAAAGCTACTGTTCAGAGCAGAGGACTCTCAACGTGGAACCACACTGGGCGGGGAACACCCTCCCCCGGCGCCGGCCATGGAGCTGCGTCCCCATTCTCCAACTTCACCCCTGCCAGGAGGCAACGTCGCTGCAGGGGGCCGACTACAGCTGGACCCCAATTGGCAGCACGAAATCCACTGTCTGGTTGGCATGTTCCCGCATTCCGACAGTGAGGCGCTAGTGGGAGTTTGTGGGGCACAGAGCTGTGGGCACCCCCAGCTCTGTGAAGTCCAGCATGTCCCATTCTAAGGCTCTGGGGCAAGTCCTGGAGAACAAAAGTGTCAGCCTGCGAGTTCGCCACTGAGCCCAGCAAACAGTTAAGGGGGAATGTATTTTGCAAGTGAGATAAATGCAAGTTACTCTTGAGTGGCACCACGTGCCCTTAATTTCTACACAGAGTCAGATAATTAAAGGACTAGAACACCCCATCTTCCCACTCCTGACTTCCGGGACATCCTTCCTGTTGTCCCCGCAGGGCCAGCCGCAGGCCTCCGGTGCGCTCTCCCACTGCGGGGGGAATGGGTCCCCACCCGGCGTGGAGCCCCAAAGCGGCTGTGACCACTGCAGAGGCCTGTGTTCAGACTCAGGGCTGAGGAAGTGTGGGTGGCCATCCCTGAACTGCGGCGGGTAAGGGATAAATGGTTAGGGAAGCCCTGTCTGGCGTCTGTCCCATGGTGTCTCATTCTTTCCGTTTCACTGTGAGCAAAAGATTCCAAGTCTGGTCCTGCTCACCGGGTGTGAACAGTCCCCGTATGTGGCAACCCCTGAAAGAGGCGGCATCTCCTTCGGGAGAGAACCTGAGAAAGAGTCCAGGATGGCACCTCCTCTGGCTGGGGATCTTGGGGGACAGGGGAGAGATGACCTGGCACACGCTGGGCCATGCCACACACGTTGTCTTTATTGTCTTATCAAGCTGACGCCCCTCCCCAGCACACCCCACCCCAATCCCCACATACAGCACCCCCATACACCCCTTAGTGTGAGCAGTGTCAGGCTCTGCAGGAGTGAACAGGACAGCATGAATAGTGACAACGGGCTGTCACACACCCCCACAGTCGGGACAAAGGTCAGCTCCCATCTCAGGAGGCCAGGCCAGGGAGGGAGTAAGCCAAGGAGAAAGCAAGAGTGAAACGCTCCGACCACCCAACACAGGGACCACCGGAACACAGAGGAGGTGTGAAGGCAAAAACGGGGAGGGCAGCAGCGATCACTGCAAGTTGGAGCAGGGAGACCTGAAAGCTATCGAGATTATGTGAGCAATTCAGGGACCCTGGTCAGCAGACGATGGGGACCGAGGCTGCTGTAACCTCCGGAATCTTCCACGTAGGTCATTCCCACAGGTCATTCAAAACCAGTAACGGCTCACTGAGTGTCTGCCACCTCCGGAGGTATCCTCACATTATCTAACTGACCCTCCCAGTGGCGCTGCCAGGCATAGGTTGTTCTCATCTTCGAAAGAGGAAACTCAGACTGAGGCGGGGAAACTCGTCGACGTGAAATGGTTGGTAGCAGCAGAGCCGGGACTATCTGACCCACCCTGTGCCCATCCCCCGCCCCCATCAGCGCCTGTCACCCACCACTGGGACTGGATCTCTCTGGCTGGCACCGGTGTTACCAAGAGATGCTCCGGGACAAGAAGTTCTGCACTCTTTCGATAACAGCCTATTGCCCTCAGCAAGACACTGACTGAGCAAATGGTCCCGGAACGATGGGACATGCAAACGATTAACCTCGTACCATATGCAGAAATCTCAAAACAGATCAAAGATCTCAATGTAAAACCTAAAACTATAAACCTTCGGACAGAAAACAGAGAACAAAAGTCTTTATTCTCTTGGATTTGGCAATGCTTTCTTAGCTACTGACCCATACAACCCAGCAATCCTCCTACTCCTAGGCACTTACCCAAATGGAATGAGAGTGTATGTTCACACCAAAACCTTGTGTAGGCGCTTACAGCGGCTTCACTGACAGCCACCGGACACTGGGGAAGAACACGGAAGTCCTTCAGTTGGTGAATGGATAAACAAACTGGGGGTAGACACGTAATAATTATACTGCTTGGTGACATGAAAGAACCAAATCCTGAGACCGTACATTTATAAACGTGTGTAAAAAGGGCACGGCCGAATAGCTAATGCATTACGCCAAGCGAAGGAAGACAGGATCACATGGCTCTTTGGAGCAATTTCCAGGACGTCCTGGGAAAGGCAAAGCTATAGTGACGGATGGCAGATCAGGGCCAGCAGGGGCTGGAGGTGGGGGCAGGACTTGGCTGCAAAGCAGTAGGAAGGAATTTGGGGGCTGTTCTATGTCTTGGCAGTGGCGTTGGTTGCGGACTGCATGCATTTGTCAAAACTCATAGAACTTTAGGCTAAAAAGGGTAAATTCTGCTGAAAGCAAATTCTACTCCAACATTTAAAGAAGGCAGGAAAAGTATATAAGCTGAAAGCCCGAGTGTCTGTATCTGCCAAACAGGAATGAGAGCCACCAGCACCCTCACAGGGACGTGGACGTGGAGTGAGACACGGTGCACGCATCACTCGGCAGAGCACCCGGCACAGTCAGGGCCCCTGGAGCTCGAGCGGGTGCTGCGGCTTCTCATCCTTCCCGAGGGAGAGCCCCTCTGTCTGCGACCCCTCCTGAGCGCTGTGCGCTGCGCGCTGAGCTGGGTACTGTGCCTGGCCCACGACCGAACACGCGTCTGCGTCCCAGGACCCGCTGTTACCGACGCTGCTCCCTGAGCAGGAGCTGCTTGCAAACCGAAAGCCAGAAGAAAACAATCTGGGGGCAAGAACGGGAAAGGCTGTGAAATGGAATTCATGTCACCACACATTGCAGAGACACCCTCCTCTTACCCCTGGGGTGGACTCTGAGACAAAGCAGAGCCACGGGGAGAGGACTGGGGTGCAGGGCCGCCTGCTCCCCGGGGAGAAGGCCGTGCTGAGGGCCTCCGTGCTGTGGCAGGGTGAGCAGCGGATTCCAGCACGAGCACAACAGCTTCATTGTTCACTTCCCGGCCGACGCTGCGGCCCATGGTGCCGTGCCCAGAAGCCTATCCCGGGACTTAATGGTAACACGGTGGACGGGATTATGTGGTTATGAAGTCAATAAATTCCTTTCCTCACTTTACCACTAATGACAGCCAGCGCTGCCTTCTCTCCAGGGAAACCCATCCTTCTGGTTGTTTGGAGAAGCGAGACACAGGTGACGCGCAGCAACGCTCGCTTTCGACTGCTTGAAAGTTCCTCTCTCTCTCCCCCACACACACGTGCACGCACACACACACACACACGCACACACACACTTCCCCCATCCCCTGCCAAATCTTCCTAATCTTCCTGAAGATAAGGTAATTCGGTTATGATGAAACCTCCAGAAACAGGAAACATTCTGCTGAGATTGTTCCAACCTGACATGTAAAACAATTCAGAGCTGGTTGGGCTCCCCATCCCACCACGAAGCATTTCTGCTTACAATTAATTTAACGAAACAGAGGAAGGAGGCAGGAAAAAAAATCTCGGTTCACTAATGACCTTTACGGAACTGCTCATATTTCAAATAGACTCGAGTTACCAGAACAACTTTTTGGGGGGCAGAGAACTCTCATTCCTTTGACTGCAACTTTGACTCGCAGGTTCGGTTATTTCTTCCTCAGACAATCATTGTTTCTTCCCTCGGCTCAATCCTGCCTCCTGCCCCGAAGTGCACGGCCGAGCAGGAACAGCCTGAGGGAGGCGCAGCGCACGCAGGGGCCGAGGCGGTCCTCACACAGTGCCGGCCCAAGGCTCCCTGGCTCACAGATGCTGTGGAGGGTCTCAGAAGGGATCCAAGAAAGGGAATTCCGTGTTACAAAAGGGGATCTTGGAAAAGCAACGGAAATAATGACAAAGATAACGCCTGACACTGCTTTGTTTCAGCAGCAGAAGAGAGGACGAAGCGGACTTAGAGCTGGAGCACCAGGAAGGAGAAGCTGGTCAGGGCTCCCCCCTCCCCCACCCCTGCAGAGCCACGTATGAAACTGTGTTCTGAGTGACGCTGCACAACTCTCTCCTTAGAAGGCCCTGTGATGACAAGACACACAGCCCTGCGCCACCAACAGGCGGGTCCGGGGGAAAAGGGGCACGCGTGCCTGGAAGTGCTCGGGAGGACGAGATCGTTGTTTATCCTCGCATTTTCCTCTGCCTCCGAAGACCTGAATTCTTGCCTGTGTACTTGGCAAGCAGCTACAGACTTCCAGTCAAGACGCTGTCAGTTCAGACTCTGAGGTGCTCCCCTCCACTCCAAACCCAGAGCAACGGTAAGTAAAACATTAAAAGAGAAACCAAAAGTAGCTTTACGAGGTCAAAAACCAGGATACACATCTCTCTGGACCAAAAATAGAACAGAAATGCAAAGCGGAACGAGGACCTCAGGTCTCGAAGCACGAATTCGGTTTCAGCGACTAAAAGGGAATAAAAATGCTTCACGTGACAGAGGCGAGTAGAGTCGGCTTTACAGCTTAAAGCTAGGGGAAGGCGAGGCTTCCTTATTTTTTAAAAAGCTAAAGGGCTCACGGCCTGTTCTCTTGGGCTAAAGATTATTAGGGAGCTGGGGTCCTGGGAAGGCCAGAAGACAGAGCCGGGGCCAAGACACTTATCGCCTCCATCACGGGCTCTGAAACAGCCTCCACATCACCGCGATGCAATAGCTCCAGACGCCGTTTCGGAACTGCAGGCCGAGGGGCCCGGGAGAGGCAAGTACCAGATGGGGCAGGGGGGAGGGCAGGGCACACCGAGGGGGAAAGAAGCAAAACCAAAATGAGCTAAAAAAAAAAAATGAGCCTGCTCTTCCAAAATCTAAAACATGTAAGCGAAATGCAATGCAAAGGAAGATAACCAACAAAAATCAACAATCAGAACACGACTTCAATCTGGTCAAACGAACTGACTGACCAAGACTTAAAACAAGCGGGGTTAGGATGCTGAAAAAATACACAAACCACCAAGTGGCCTGCGTTAGCAGTGAATAAGGAGTCATGAAACAGAAACGGGTAGAAATAAAACATAAGCCCAGAGACATGGGGGGAAAAATGAACTGAAAATCCTAGAAATAAAAAAAAATAGGCACTAAACCAACTCAATAGCAAAGAACTTCCCTAGGGCGCGATCTGAGGGGGTTTGGTCTGTGGGAAGCGCGGCACAAACGTGGGGCCGGACGGGGGGAGGGGCGCAGGACGAGGGCGGAAGCAGAAGGGGTGTGTGCTGCTCAGGGTTCCACTGGGCGCCAGTACCTGGCCTTTTCAAGCTGCATACACGGACCACTGTAACCAAAATTATAATAAAAAATTTAAATACTGCGAGAAATAACACGGATGACACGTTACGAAGGACAGGCAGTCCCTGCTTTCTTCTGTGTAGTCTAGTTTTATTCTTGCGATGAAGCAAACCATCAGAGCGATAAAAACCTTGATTACATGATTTTTACCCTTTTAATGACTTCTTTCATAAAGTTATAATTTGAAAATATGTCAAGCAGCCACACTGAAGAATTATAAAAATTATAAAAGTCAGCTACGTAAACTGCTGTGGAGCTGATAGGCGTGCTGGCCATTCAGTCTCGGCGGGTCCCCTGTGAGGGCCTCAGCCTTGGCCTTGCCCTTGGCCTTGGCCTTGGCCTCCGTGCAGGACAAGCTGCACTTAGCCTGTGAACCACGTGCACAGCCTTTGAAATGAGTCTTGCAGCTTGGGCTGCTGGGAAATTTAGAGCACATTTTTTATTTCTTTCTTGTACATAAAGTCATGTGGCATGCATTCTGGGTACTAACCTCCTTTCACTGTATTTCTTGGCATTCTTAGTTCACAAATCGTTATAAAATTCACTGCTGTTGAATTATGCAGGTGTGGGCAGAAGTGGGTTTATAGTGAGTATGCGAAAGTTTATTCTTTTATTATTTATTTATTTATTACTGCACTACTGATTTGTATTACTCATCTTATTGTTGTTGTTGTCATTACTTCGTATCCTTACTTATAATTTAACTTTCAGGTAATGCCTTGTTTCCATATGAACGGCTGCAAACCTCCTTCTGACCACCCCTGTGCGTATGTGTGAATGTGTGTGCAGGCGAGCCAACAGCCGCCGCAGAATCTTTTGGGTGGGGAAAAGGGTATAATTAGATAAAACAAGATGAAAAATAAGATACGAGCAAAGAAGAGAAAAGAAAAACAGCAAAAGAGAAAAGAAACAACGCCAATGAATAGTTAGATCGTGGGGTCATCACTCTGCAAGATGCTGAATGCTAAGCAAAGAGCATGAAGTTCGTCCTGAAGACTAAAGATACTGCTAAACACGTTGAAACTTTTGCCATGGAAACAGTGTACTTAAGACAACATTATAAAACAGTGTGCAGGATGTGAGAAAAGGCAGAAACTGAAGGCCAGGTGACCAGCTAGGGGCTACTTCCACCTGGGAGGGAGGCGACAGCTGTGAGTGAACCGGTGGACACTACTTTATAAGAAGGATCAAATGTACCAGGCTCCAGGAAAAAGACGATGTCATGGCAAGTAAATATGCCTTTAAAAAAAAAACAAAACAAGACATGTGACGCCCAAGGAAGCGTGCTAGGTTCTACCCACAACTTAGGGAAACAGTCGATTCCGTTTGGTCTGTTCTGCTCCCGCTGCCTTGGATTTTGACCTGGCCAGGCCTCAGCAGAAGCCGAATGATTCCAAAACCTCCTTAGAAGGCAAATTTTATTTCTTCCCCAAATTAAGCTGCTGCCGATTACAAATGACAACTAACTCCACACGTGCAAATGATGCCCACTATTAAAAGTCCACTTGCCTTCCTGAAACGGGTACCAGGGGAGGCCATGAACGTGGCCTCAGAGGCACACAATTGATAGTGTGTGATGTAGCAGCCGTTAAGGTGGATCTTCTAGGTTCCAAGAAAAGCAGAAGAATAAGCCTGAGAACTCAAAATCCTGGAACTGAGGTAAATTTAATTTTGACTGAACTAATTTTGAATTTATGATCTTTTGGGAATGCACTAAGCTGAATTTACTTATTTTTCTTTCCAAAGCAAATCAATAGCACAGAGATTTCAGAAGGGATATTTGTATCACTAAACAGAATAAAACTGTCATACAAATAGAGACCTAAAATATAACTGATGAACTAATTGAAATCAAGTTTACATTCTCATCGAAACACACATGCTGCTCACTTCCACGAGGAACCGTTTCAGAGAAACATGAGCTCATCGCACTGGAGGGGACCCTATGGCCATCCCGCCCAAGTCTCCTGCAGCGCCTACGTGTTTGCCTTTCTCTGACTCACTTCACTTAGCATAATGCCCTCAGGGTCCACCCTTGTCATGGCAAATGGCAGGCTTCCCTTGTTTTTATAGCTGGATATATTATATATATATATGTATATATACACATATATATTTTATATATACACACACACACACACAGTACACAGAGTGAGGCAACAGGGCTGTAAACATACCCGTTAGCTCTTTCTCTGTAGCACCCTAACACAATATTAAACAAGCTATTAGCTCAATGAGGGAAGAAGAGATGGTCTTGGAGGACTTGGGAGATGCTGCGGACTAACCGACTGAAAGCCATTCACAACCTGGTTTTGCCCTGTCTTCCTCTCGCACAAAGGCCGAAAGCAAAAATGCACTTCCTCTCCTCTCTCAGCTAAAAGTCACCATGTGAGACTGTTCTGAACAGTAAGATGCAGGTGGAAATCCCTAGCAGGGCTTCCCTTTGTTCTTTGCTTTAATACAAAAGTAATAAACCTCTTTTTTTCTCCTGGGCTAGAGCTGAGTGGGTGCTGGGGACAGCAGCCATCCAGGGACCGTGGGGACAAGAGGCACACACTAGGGGTGGCTGAGGGCAACACAGAGGATTCTGGGACTGGGATGACATCACTGAGAAGTCGCTCCTGTCTCAGGCCATGAATTCTCTGTGACTCTTGAGACCAACACACTGCACCTACTGGAGTCTGTTATCTGTTATTTGCAGCTGAGCCCTTTGCTAACATACTATTCTAGCCAGATCAACAAGAACTGTAAACCAAAAGTGAACATGACCCCAATTTTAATAACATACAAACACTCATTCAAGAAATGTTGGAGGGTCTTCCCTACAGGCATCACATAAGAGGCACTAAATCGCAAAGCCTTTCCGTTCCCCAGGACGGACGCGGCTGGGGAGCTAGCTGCTACCTAACACTCGGGTTAACCTCGGGCCCTCTACAGCTCCTGTTAGGCTTTCGAGGAGCAGAAGGCTAAACGCTGAAGCAGATGGAATCTTGGGAAGCTATGAGCAGTGGATCCAACGTTTCCCATTTAACTGACTTCGAAAAGTTATTTTTCATAAAAAATTAATCAAGTTCACCGACTCCTAGATCATTAGGATGAGCTCATAGGCCTCTCTCCCGCAGTGAAATCAGCCAGCTCACTCCAATCACAGTGGCAGGAAGCTGGGAGGCAGAGAAGGGTTCACTAGATTTGGTCAAGAGGTCTGGGCTTGACATGGTGAACGCCCGCATTCCTTCCCGACCCTCAGCTCCATGGGTCCTTCCCCGAGATCAAACCTCTTACTGCTCGGTTGGTGATAAAAGCTCTAGTGAATAAAATACGTGCAGCACATGCATTGTTTTATTGACTTCTGCTCCCTACTATGCACTGAGGGTCCTGTACTTTTGGGTCAATGAAATAAAAGCGGAGTTCTCTGAAAGATCAATGGGAAGTTATCTTCGAGCTGGCTCCCCCCAACTCACCTTGTCCTTGGTTTGGCATCGGACGCAGGTGCAGTCGAAGCAGTACTGACTCCTCAGGTGCTTCCGGCGCTCCTCGCTGGTCATCAGCAGGTCCAGGTAGCAGATGGTGAGCTGCGGAGGCCAGAGAGGAAAGGGGCCGCAGGGCTGTTGTGGTCACTGTCTTTAACAAACACTTATTACTGCTGATGATTAAAGTAAAACCTATTTTTACCACACACCCAAAAGTGTGAGCGAGGACACACTACTCATAGTGTCTCCAGCCGAAGAATCACACGTAAAATTTTCCTTGCAACACCTTCCAGCCTGTTCCGTGGTAAGCACATGTATTTATTTTAAGCAACTGGGCTCATTAATTTGAGACACTTTTACACCTTACCTTTTTTATTCATTGGATACTGAAGTATCAAAAGCTGTTATATGCTCGGTATTGCTTAGGTTTGGTTGATGCATTCCATCGTCACTGGTAATCAGAGAAGCCAAAACGATGCTGGGGATCACATGGGCGGCAGGTGATGCGGCCAGGCTGCCCCGACACGCTAATCAGTTCTAGAGCTGCCTTGTGGATTCACGGTCAGCCAGATCTGGTGTCTTTGCAATTAGCAGACTGTTGTCTTACTTGTGACCAGATTGAAAAACAAAGTGGAAAAATTCCCAGATAGGGACAATTTAATGTCAGGATGCAATCCCTGACAGAGGCTCTTAAATGGACTTCCTTGGACCCTTTCAAATACAGTAACCACTGTATTTGGCTTGGATGGTGAGAGGTCATAGGTGAGAGGTCATAGGTAAGAGATCATAGGTGCACTTCAGGAACATCTCAGGGTCCCCGGGAGCCCCAACAGCCCACTTCAAGGTACAGGTCTTCAGGTAACGTCATGATGATCACACATTTCTCACATGACTAGGTCACCTAGGTGCTGAAAGTCTGATTCAAACACACAAAATTGAACTCCTGATTTCCCCCAACCTGCTGCATCTTGGTGGGAGCCTTGCCAGTCTCAGGTGACAGTAATTCGTCTTCATCCTCCATCCAATCCACCGGGAAATTCTGGGGGCTCAACTTAAAAATACTTCCGGAACCAACCACTTCCTGCCCTTTCCAATGCTACCGGCCTGGGCGGAGCCACCACCACCCGCTCGCTGCCTGTGAAACGCCAGTCTCGCTGCAGGTCTCCCTGTTTCTCCCTGGGCCCCTGCACCCCATCTTCTGAGAGGTGCTCTGAAACGGAAGTTGGGGCATATCTTTCCTCTGCTCAACTGCTCCAATGGCTCCCCCTTTGCTTAAAGGCCAATCCCCTCAGCGAAACCCCACAGCTCCAACTGTGCTTCCTGGCCAACTGCGGGTCCAGGATGTCACGAGCCTACCGTGGAATGAGTCAAGAAATGCCAAGTGAACATTTACAAACTCTGTTTAGCAATTTGGTCACAGAAATTTTTTGTGCTTCTCATAATAAAACATGAGGCTTTCATACTCCTCGTTTTTTAAAATTTCATTTTTCGAGTAATTCATTTTCATCAAACTTTACAAAAACATTAGTGTGCAATGAATTGGTGGGTGTGGGGGGATCTGTCCTTCCTAACGGGTAGTGAGGGGAGTGGAGACTTCACAAAGTCCAGCTTGTTGCAGCTGAGCCCTCTCCCCTCCCCACTCCAACCCCCTGGCTTCCACCAGTCTTCACGTGCCGCCCCGAGGCCTGTGTGCCCGCCGGTCCCATGCCCTCCGCCCCAACTTCTACCACGGGGGTCGCCCTCGTCTCTTTATGTTTCAATCACCTCTCACTTTCTCACTGTGCTAACCTGACCACCCCATTTAAAGGAACCGCCCAGTTCCCACCCTGCCCGGAGACTCCTAACGCCCTCACCCCGCCTAGTTTTCCTTGTTCTGCAACATGTATCAGCTTGTGACATACGGCATACATTAATTCCTTGTGTGCTTTTACATGGAGAACGTAATTCTGGGGCCTATGTGGCAGGGGAAGATGGGGGTACTGTAGGCGAGGAGGAGGGTGGGATTAGCCACTGAGGGAGACGACAGCAACTCTCTAGGGCAACAAACTCCACGTGTGGTTCTTCCCAGGTTGGAGGAAGGCACCTCAGAGCTACGACACGCGACGGTGCATGTCTGAGTGCATGGCCTGACAGGACAGCCATCCTCTCGGACAGTGAGCACAGCTTCAGAGGGCCTCCCTAAGCCAGCCAGCGGGGAAGCAGGCCTCATGGTCTGGCTGGCCAGAGCTGTCAAGTCCTCCACGGCCATCACCAGCTGACAGGAGCCTGGTGATGGTACATGCTCATCTGGCTGGTTGGCTCTCTACAGCTTCTCACGCATTCAGTACCTATAACATGCTGCTCCACATGCAGAAGCAAGGGTCCCTGCCCTTCGGAAATGCAGACAGGGGCATTACTGAGCCTCTGCTGTGGGCGGGGCACCCACCTGGACAGGCGGCATGGGACAGTGCAAGCCAGCAACGGGCTTGGATCCACCTGGGATTAGTGCCCACATCTCTGACTCCAGCCTGCTACTCTTCTTACAGTAACACAGCTGATTCCCGTGCTTCTGGGGGCGGTGGGGGACCCCTTCTTCAGGAGCTGCCTCAGCACCATCACACCTAAAACATTTGAGCCCATGCTAAGCAGTGTCTGTGACAACTGGGGTCCCTCGACCGAGACCACGACCACTTGCTAATTATTCCTTAAAACTTCCTCTTGCTTCGTGCTCTGAAGCCAGGGCTGCCTCCAGGGTGCAAAGGTCTGTCAGGTAAGCGCCTCCTGTTTGCGGAGAACACTACATCCCAAATTCCAAATAACCGATTTCCAGGCCCGCTTTCAAAAACAGCCCATTGATAAGTTTGGGGTGGTCTCCACATCTTTCTTCCTTCGTCAGGCTCTCCGGCCCTCAGTTTCCTTACGTGCAGCGAGATGAGAAAGTGAACCTGTCTGTGTTCCCTCCTGGGTTAACTCTAGGACCCTACTCTGAGTCTGGCCCAATGGCCCTTCCTCATCGACTCCTACTGCCAGATCAGATCAACTGGCGGTAGCTGCTGGGTGATGACAGTGTGCCCAGTGTGAGGCCAACAAATCTGGGACATGCCACACTAGAGAGACATGCTCAACTCACCCAACACTTCATCGCAAGGGCCAGAACTCACGCGTGACTGTGCCAGGCAGAGGGCAGGCAGCAGGGGCTCAGTTATTCATTTAAGCCCAACGGACAGACTCTCGTGGCCTCCCTCACCATCCTGGGACTGCCTGGGGGCAGCGCCAGGACTGGGCAGCAGCTCAGTGGCCCCCCTGCAGCCTGCAGTCTCCCTTTATCTGCTAAGTGGCTTTGAGAGAGATCTTCCTCAAGTCCGTATCCAACCGCATCCTCCTCCCCAGGAAGATTTCTGAGAGTTTCCTGCTGCCTGTGGGATGAGGGCCCCCAAGGGCCTCCCAGCTCATTTTCTGCCTGCCTTTCTGGGCCCAGCGCTTCTCCACGCACCCCGCAATCTGCCACGATGAGCTACACTGCTACACCTCTGAAACAACACCCGCGATGCCAGGGTGCCCCTTGCTCCTGTGCCTCAGCTAGCAATGCCCCTTCTTCCCACCTCCGCTCACTTGGGACTTGCTCACCCTGCAGGCTTGACTCAAATACACTAAATCTACTTCCTTAGCCAATTTAACTAAAGCAAATATTTGCACAATAAAAAGGAAGTATGCCTCTTAATCAATCTCCTAATGCCTTTTCTCACGGTTCTCCTTGTCCCCCACCTCTGCCCCAAGGGAGTGGTTTGAAATGTGCAGGATGGATTTTAGGTGTTGGGGGTGGCTATGGGCACTGACTGAGCAGGGGACCCCAATCCAATGATGCAACAGACCCACACAATCAACAGGTCTTCCATCGGAAGGAAGGCCAACATTGCCCCAATGAGAGGCGCTGCCGGTCTCTCCGGTATGCTCCGTTTAACAGAAAGTCAAGTCATCAAGGAGTTCCTAATGACTCCTGGGGACGAGGCGCAGTGCTCGGTATGAAAGGTCACACAAGAGTGAGACACCCATTACCTGTCCCCTTGAAGCTTGTGGCTGAATAGAGATGTCATGGAAAGAGCCACAGTGGATGCCAAGAAGTAGTAATGACCACTAGACCGCAGAGGGAAAGAGCTTTCTTCAATTCGGAAACTGGGAAAAGCTTTTCAGAGGAGATGTGTTTGAGAGGGGCTTGAAGGGTACCCTCAGGCAGAGATGGTGGGCACAGGGGGCGGAGGAAGCATCACGCACCAAGACATATGATGGTGTGGAAAAACATTCCCTGAGCCTGCTTGTCTGTGAAGGACTCGGGGGAGAACCCTCCGTTTGTCGAGAAGTTCCTCTGACAAGAACCGCAGGGAAAACAGTGGCGGCTACAGAGCGTGATGCCGGGCAGAACCACGTTGTGTGGGGCGAGAGGAAGCGTTTGCCTGGCGCTCCAGGGAGGGGAGGAGAAGGGCGTGAAAAAGTGAAAGGAGCTCCAGAAGACCAGGCATGTCTACAACTGAATGAGAACCGACCTTATTCAGCCACGCCCAGAAAACACGGCATCAGAAAATTTCTTTGCTGTTTCTGAACATTGCAATCATTTCTAATAGGTTTTCTGTGTGCTTATCAAGTAACCTGTGCTTTTTTTTTTAACATTTCCTGAAGCAACGCCATCATCCTCACCACATCATAATCGTGATTATCAACATCAGCACCATCTTTCAGTCCCGAAACCAACGTGCCGAAAACGGGCAGCGGTTCCCTTTCTTACGTGCCCTGAACTCCACTCCTTCATGGATGGCCCTAGACCAAAAGATCTCGGTTCCCCAGATTGTTGACAGATATCCTGTGTATCCAGTCCTGAAAACTGGAAGTTCATAAGTGGCTGTATAAGCGACAGCTTATTCAGTTGAAAATCAGTTTGGAGGCAGTCTTATCACGGCCAAATCCTTGTCTACATAAAATATGGTGCCTCCGAGTTTAGGTTTTATTGGCTGAGTGCCGCATAAATGCAATAAAATCTTACGATACTGTTTCCCTGGCAATAAATATCCACTCTAGTAAATTGGGAGGCAGCAGGACACTGGGTTCTATGGAGCGTAAGCATCTATACCCCGGAATTCGGGGCAGTGACCATGCAGACCCCTGCAGACTCAGGTTGGCAGCCCGTCTGTAGACCTTGGACCTCCGAGAAACCTGCTCATCCAAGAGGTTGGCTTGGCAGTCTGCAAACTGCAAGGGTCAAGGCCAATGCACTGCGGGCGGTCATGTCCCCTGCCCTGAATTCCCTTCCCACAGCTGCTTGAACAAGCGCCCAGATATGCTGGAAGGTTTATGAGGGCCCGATGACACCCTACAGCGTGTTTGCTTTCTTAATAAAGGGGTAAAAACGGGTCCCCATCAAAATGTGCTCAGCGGCCTCAGGAGTCACTAAGCCACTGACTCTCGTTCCAGGGGAGGATGACGACCAGCTGCAGAACTGAGGCCACTGAACTGTCACATGCGCAAAACACACAGGCTGTCCCACACATACCTGTCTCTCACACGGATACAGTAGGGACTTTCAACGTCCAGGAAGATGGTGCTTTTAAGAAAAAGTCAGCCCATCTATAACCTGGGAGAAGTAACAATGGGTGAGTCGGTTGCGGGGTTGAGGTATTACACAGTTTCTGCCTAGAAGAAGGACAGTGAGAAGCTGTCCCTCGGCTTTTCACTGGTTTTAGGGACGGGTCACACTGAGAGGGTCTTTGATGGGAAAGGAGGGGGACCAGGGCTTCCTTACCTCCTCTCCGGCCTCGATGTCTCGGACGGCACGCAGTAAGAGGTGGGGCCCGTTGAACACAACCGAACAGTTGGGGTCACAGCTGTGATTGAGCAAAGACATACTGGAGGAAAGAAAGAAAGAAAGAGGGAGACCATTGTGGCTCAGCAAAGAGAGTCGAACGTCTAAACTTAATACAACAAGCAAGAGACACTTCAGCTTGAGGGCAGGGGGACGGTAAGGCTCACAGTGCACCAGAGATTGAGTCCTCAGAACATTCGCAGACACGTCACGAGCCCACTTCATAGAAACTGAAATGCTCCCCATGATGGAGGCTAACTGGGGAAGTTTGTGAATACAAACATGTTTTGATTTCTTTTCAGGGGTGTGGGTGGGGAGGAGGTAGCTGTCTCATTAGATACCAGGAAATAAGATGGCCCAATAAGAAGCTGCAAAAGAAACTGACTTGCCAAGAGAGAATCTGTGACAGGTGATAGGAGGCAGCAGTCATGACTGCCGGCGACATTCCCCTGACCTTTCCTGCGGGGCCCCTCATTTGTTCGGCACCTCTGGAGGGGCGCCCTCCTCTGGAGGGGTGCCCGCCTCTGCTGGAACACCCACAGCTATGGTGAAGAATCATCAGGAGAACTTCCTCTGAAATGCAAAGCCAAGACTACCTTTTAACTGGATCCTGGTGTAGTCCAGGCTGTGGCCCAGTGACCGCATCGCTTTGCAGGTGCATTTTTTACTATCTGGGAGCAGGGACGGATTTAAGCTGCCTCCCTATTTGACAATGATTAGAACAGCCGGAGGTGAGCGTTTACTGTGTAGGAAGCACTTCTTAGCAGCTGGGCATGCTTATCAAAGGTAACCATCATGACGATCTCACGAGGATCATTTACTGATGAAGAAACTGGTAACATGTAAGTTAAATGACTTGCCCACGTACACACGACCAGTATCTGGTGACTGAACTTGAACCAGGTGGTCTGAAGTGCTGGAACGTCCCACGTTACTGCCTTTTGAGGGCCAATACCTACAGGCCTGTGGTTTATGGCATTTCTGAGGTGTAAGAGAAGAGGAGGAATTCTCAGCTTCACAATTAATTATGAAAAGACTATATTTGTATCTGGACCCTAACCACGTGAAAACAAATGCAACTGGGAGTGACTGGAGAGCCTGTAGAGGGACAGTCCAGTAGCACGATGACAAACGTCACTTCAGTCACAGGTGGTGTTCTGGCCTCCCGGACCAACAGGGCTGGAGTGCGCGCAGTCAGAAGACAAGACGAGCCCCAGCGTCGCAGCCCAGTGGGTCCGGTGCAAGGATCGAGCACTCCGGCCTAGGAGGCTGGGGATAAGGGCAGGGCCAAGGGGAGAGCAGCAACCAAATCTCATCGTGGCAGGTCCTTAGCACCCACAAGCCCCAACTTCTAACCCAAAGTTCCCGAGAACGAGAATTTAGGTCTGCGGACTGCCTCTTCGTTAACACCACAGCACAGAGATTTTCAACTTTTTCATCGCACGGCACGCCTGAGCTAATTATTAAAATTCTGCAGCACACCAAAAAATATATTTTCTGCTGACCTGATGGAAAAAATAGGTATAATTTTGATTCATTCACACCAGATGTCTGTTGTTGTGTTGGCTGTTATCGTTTTTTTTTTTTTTTTACGTGATAGTCTAAGGGAAAAGAGGTCGGCACCCCGAGAGTCAGGTATGGCATGTTTTCAACATTCTTGAGGCACACCGGTTGGAAATCGCTGCCGCAGAGTACAATGTGGGGTAATACAATTGTTTTCTTGTGATTTATAATCAGCTTCCAAGGCCGGCTCTTGAACGAGCTGCTGCAACAAACTTGCTAACTGCCTCCAAAAGGCTGGAGGGCTGGGTGGGAACTAAAGGTGTTTCTTCCAGTAAGCGAAACGCCATCCACATACCTAGGATAGAGGCCAACACCAACTCCCTGCATCTCTGCGTCGCAGATGGTGAAAGCATTGCAGAGTACCTGTGGAAAGAAGCAAAAACAAAGAGGGACAGTCAGGACTGCCGAGTCACCTGGGACGCTTCACAGGCAAGAGAACACCATTCTCAAAACAGGTCTGAGGGGCGTGTCAGTAGCAGCTTTGGAAAAGACGAGGTCAAGCCGAACCTGGGTGCTCTTTCACTTGCAGGAGAACACGCCCAGGACGCACTTTCTGTAAGAACGTGGGATGGTTAAGCACGGCAATACCAACACCCTGGAAAAAGCGTCAGCCTTCGACAGCACCGGGCCTCCGCATTTCAGTCCGTTCCTCTGGCGTCAAGTTACGCGGCTACACAAAATGTTCAAAGTTCAGAACCCAAATCATCTATTGATTGAGAAGCGGACCCTTCCATGCCAGCTTTTCTCCCTGCAGCTGCCCGCGGTTTCCCAACGCCGCGGTGTATGGGACGGGGAACAAACAGCAGCCTGTCTTTAAGTCCCGGCAAGGGGGAAGTGTACCCCGAGTGTGCATCCAAGTGATGACAGACCACAGCGAGCACAGGAAGTCCACCCAGTCCAGCCTGGGCAGTTACGAGGCGCAGGGAACCCCTGAGTATGTGGCGAGGTCCTATGCCCTGCCTGTGGTGGGGGCAGGGGGGTGGCAAAAGAAATACAAGATGCTATTACTGCGCTTACGGAACTTAAAACCTATGGGAGGCCACACAGACTCGCGGAAGCAGTGCTGGACTTGGAACAAGAAAGTGTAGGTCCTGGCCACACGTCAATGCCTCGGGCCAGTGTTGGGGACACAGCAGTAAAAAAACAAAACAAAACAAAACTGCCTTAATGGAGTTTAAGCTCTAGTGCGGGAGACGGATAAAACTCAATGACAGAAACATGTCATATGTGGATAAATGCTAAGGAAGAAACAGGTAAAGGGACAGAGGACAAAGTGCTCAGGAAAGCTCTGAGGAGAAGGTGACATTTCAGCAAAGACCAGAAAGGAACATGTGCTTATCTGGGTGACAGAAGTCCACGGCAGGAGAAGGAGCAAGGGCAAAGGCCCTGGGGTGGAAATGTCCCTGGGGAAGGAGTGACAGCAGGAAGGTGAGCGTGGCCCAAGCAGAGGAGGGAAGACGACGGGTAGCAGAGGAGACCAGAGAGGCCGCTAGGTCACACAGGAACTTAGGGCCGCGTCTGGATTTCATTCTGAATAACGGAAAGCCCCTGGGCTGATTCTGAGCCAAGGAGAGAATGGATCTGATTTCTGTTTGAAAGGACCACCCTGGCTGTTGTGTAGAGCATGGCCTACAGGAAGACAAGGATGGCAGCAGAGGGAACAGTTAGGGGGCCAGGGTAACGGTCTAGCAAGAGAGGATGGTGGCTTGGATTCTGGCGGCAGTCGAAGTGGGGTGAAGTGGGTGGTAGCCAACAGACTTATCGATGGGCTGCTTATGGGGAATGAAAAGAGTCAAGGTTCAAGTTTAAGGCCTGAACAAGAAGACTGCAGTTGCCATTTACGGAACAGCTTTGCACAATTCTCAGAGAAAGAGAAACAACGGCACCCTGGCCTGTGACTACAGAGGGAAAATCGCTGGGGTCCAGGTCACAAGGCAGGCCAGCGACTCAGCAGGAGGCTGGATGTCTTGTGACCACTGTGGCCAGCTCAGCAGATCCAGGGCAGAGTTCAGGCCACACAACCAGACAAGACACAGCACGGTGGGTCCCGGGGTCCAAACAAGAAGCTGATGTCCTAGACCGAGGTTGGACAGGGTCCTTGGCTGCCACTCCTGGTGCCCACGGCACAGAGAGAAATTCTGAGCCAGAAAACACACCACTGGCACCCCTGTGTCTCCCTTGCCTTTGCCAAAGGAGGTTCTTTACTAAGCTTGTGTACAAATTCTTAAAAAGAAATGGCCGAAAGGAACAGGTTGGTTGCAGTGAGTTCGGAGGTGGTCCTATGGTTTTGTTGCAGTTATGTGAAATTTGAAGTGGCCTATTAGATATCCAGGTCAAGCCTGAGAGAGGGCAACTGGACTCCGGGGAGCAGAGAGGGCTGGAGACAGAAACCGAGGACGAGACCAAGCAAAGTGCGTCAGAGGAGAGCGGGGGAGGCCGCTGCAGACCAAGGCGAGCCAGTGATGTGCATGGGCGCCGACTTGTTGTCCAGTCTCTGGAAGGAGAAAAGCAGCAACAACGAACTTCCCTACATCAGGTTTATACGAAAGAACACAAAGTACAAAAAGGCCCAGAGTCCTCCGAGACATCCCCCGCTCCAAAGAGCTTTCCTGTGAAGTCCAGTGCAACCTGTCGGGGTGGGCACTGTCCCTCCAAAGTTGGACAAAACTCAGCTTCGAATCAGGAACTGAACTGGTGTATACCCACATCTTTCAGACACACACCAGTGGAACTGCTTTTAGGGGTCTGTTTTACATTAAGTTGAAACAGTGCACTGCTCATATGTATGTATGTGTAAAATGGATGGTAAAAATGCAGAACAAAAAAAATCCTGTGTTTTCTTTTTGTAACTTTAAACTTTTAAAAATGGGTATGAATGGGGGGGGCATATAAATTTTAATGCATATTTTTTAAGTATAATCAGGAATTTACCCGAAGCCATCCACCAATGAAAAACCAGGTCCAAGAGATCTCAATGGCTAACTTTCAAATCAAATGAAAATTGAAAAAAAAAATTTTGGAGGTGTGAAGCAAATTAAAGGTTTTCACCCAATGAGCTTATTCTGCAGGGAGTTTTAAAAAGGAGGCGCTGACCAGGGCACTGCCCACGTGGCTTTCTCTCCCTGCAGGAAACTGTACCTGGTGCCCGGACTTGGCTGCCTTTTCCTTCCCCCTCTGGCAGCACCGATCGCCCGGGATCCTTGTTATCCGTTTCCGCGACACCGCACACAGCTAGACTGTGAAACACTCACGAGGCAAAGAGTGTTTCGGTTAACACGGTATTTCCATGTCCACCACAGTCTGGCACAGGGAAAGGACTGATAAACGTCTTTTTCTTACAGATGGATGGGTGCATGGCGTGGTCCTCAGTGGGCCCGGAGGGTCATTCTCCAGAACGGGATCAGAGAAGATGCCAGAAACGAAACGCAGGCGCTGTGTGGGTGTGGAA
>PVKM010005958.1:0-45826 GCA_004027735.1 Carollia perspicillata | reverse complement strand
CAAACTACAGTCTGCTAACAGTTAACAAACAGAAATGTAATTTGAAAGCTAATGGTAAGGCTGAGGTCCAGTGAGATGCTGCAAAGCCAGCGGATGTTCAAAAATTTCAAATACAGAGAGAATCAGTTAAGTGACACATACTCAGGTCCACTTAAGATTTTCCGGAGCCCATATTAGAACTATAGTTTTTAATGAAACACGAGCCCTCAGGATGCCCAATTTGTTTCATTTTGAAGTAAGCTGAACATTTGGACTATCCTCAGATGAGAGACACTTAAAAGGACTGTTAGTTCTCCCTTCGCAGTGTGGCTCCTTGCGTGTCACGGAACGTTCGCCCAGCCAGCTGGCCGCTGCTTCTCACAGCCTCGGCTTGGCTTCCTATTACCTGAAGCAAAACGCACATTTTGTGGCATTGTGACATTTTGTCAATTAGATCTGGAAAGATCATGACTAAATATTATGTCTGATGAAGATCAGTATCCCACATGCATGATTCATGATACAGTTTCTTTTCCAAACAAAACTATAAAGCATAAACTCAAGGTTTAAAAAAAACTAAAAGGACTATGATATAAACATAAAAAATAAATCATTATATGAATTTACTATTTGTTGTTTCTTCTTTCTTTTGAAATACTTCACACAACTAGAGGAGAAAATAAAAAGAGGGAAGACAAGTGATATTGGAGAATATATTTATAAAACTGTATCTTTCTTTCATTCAGAATACTTTTTTTTCTGACTCGCAAACATGACTCCTGGGTGAAATTTGAAAAATGAAGACAACTATAAAGAATGAAATACAACCAATTTTAGTTTTCTGATCCAGCGAGGTATGTCGTTGGTATGTCACACACTCACACACTCACACACTCACACACCCAGTTTTATTTCTTGATTAGCTCATGCTCTGTTGTGCTCTGGTTCGGTCCCAGGCATCGCCCCATGACCTCTGAACTGACTTCAGAGGAAGGACTTTAAATAGGTGCGCACTATTAAGTCTGAAGAAACACATTGTTTTATTTGCCCAGTCTCACATTAGTGTCATTTATGTTGTTCCAATGTTTCCCTATTACAAAAACTCGGCAATAAATATCATTGTGCCCTGCGTATTACAAAGCCAAAACTGTAATTTTGAAAGATTTTTAGTTCCTAATTTATTTTCTTCAAGATTTATAAATTTACCCTATCACCAATCATACTGAAACTGACCACTGCACTTCACCCTCATTTGTCTTATTTTTTGTTTTATATATAATGTTTTTGTTTTATATATAATATAATCTATTATATATATTTATAAACACGTGTATATAGATGCTTATATATGGGGGGGCAAAAGTAGGTTTACAGTTGTTCTTTTGGAAAATTATACAATAATTAATAAAAATAATACAGGAATAAACTCTTGTGTTTTACATACTCACAACAGTAAACCCAATTTTGCCCCACCCTGTATATGAACTTGGATTTTTTTATATAGACAAACCATGGACATCTTTATTCACTATTTCTGCCAGTACTTTTATGTTTTAGGAAGTCCTTACATGACATGAATAAAATATTTATTGTTTTTAAACTTCAGGTATTTTAATAGTTTCTTCTTTTACATTAACATAGTTTATTGGATTGCTGTATAAAGTAGAAATCTTTACTTCCTTCAGAATAGTTAAGCAATTTTCTGGGACCATGTATTAAACAATCAGTTATTTTACCAGTGATTTGTTAAATCACTTTTATCTTATAATAAATTCTTATATAGGTCAGCATAGAGTTCAGGGCCCTTTTGTTCTATTGTTCCGTCTAGCTATTCTTGGATCAGCATGTTCTGACTCTCAAAGTAATTGAAGAGATAAAAATACATTCTAATCTTATAATCTATGCATCACTTACAAATGCAATGTTTAGTAATAAAAATATACATGGCTAGAGGTTTTCTTAACTGGAAACGTCTAAATCTGACATCAGTGGCCCGCTATTCTCAGACCCACCTACCTCCTCCCATCCTGCCCCAGCTGTGGCTGCCTGGAGGTGTGGGTCTTGGCCTGGAGCACACAAGGAAACCACCCGGAAAGCTGAAAACATCCTGAAAATTGGGCCACGTAGGTCGGAAAAATATACTGTGAAAAGACAGTCCCTAACCTTTTTTTTTCTTGTTGTGTTTTAATAGAAGTTGATGCTGGTTTTCTACAATACATTGGGTAAGCTTCCCAAAGTTTTTATGCTTTAAAGTGTTTCGATAAAGCCTGAGAAATAAAAATGTTGAAACTAATGATTCTATTACGGGCCGTGACATTTTTTTCCTGAAGGTATTTATTTGATGTGTTTAAATTTATTCCATGATTCATTTACTCATTTACCCTTTCTTTAGTTTGTTAGCTCATTCAATAAATAATTTTTGAGCATCTGTTGTGTTCCACACACAATGCTAGGCACTGAAAACAAAATGTTAAACAGACCAGAAATGTCTTCTGCCATCCTAGAGTATATACTTTGGTGGGGTGACCTACGAGGACCCAAATATTTAAAGCAAATGTGCATGAAATAGAAGCTCAGACTATGTGGTGCTAGGAAAAGCCGGGGATTTTGCAATTGGCAGGTAAATCAGAGAATAATCAGCTGAAAAAGTAAAACATGGGCTGGGGTCTAAGTTAGGAGGGGTTCACTAGGGAAGAGGAGGATGAGAAGCATCCAGGTCGAGAAATGAGCATATTCAAAAGCCCTTGGCTGCAAGAGAGCAGGGGCTGAACGGAAGCCTGTGTTGGCAGCAGATGGCAGCCGAACACCTCAGGGCCTTGTGGACTCTCTTAGGGACTCGTGCCCTATCTTAAGAACAAATATATTCAAAGATGTTAAGGAAAAGTCAGGGGAGTGTATTATTTAGTTAAAATTGCCTTCCTGAAGTGTGGAGAACAGATAGGGTTGGCATGCTGGTTTGCAGAGTAAATGTAGCTAAACTCGCTGGAAGGCTGCTGATATAACCTAGGGGAGTGATGTTAGCAGCTTGGCCCAGATCAAGAGCTTGGATGGAGCTGGAGAGCGTTATGCTAAGTGAAGTAAGCCAGGCAGGTGAAAGACAAATGCCATGTGATCTCACCTATAAGTGGAACCTAATCAACAAAACAAACAAGCAAGCAAAATATAACCAGAGACACTGAAATAAAAAACAAACTGACAGTAACCAGAACGGAGGGGGTAATGGAGGAAAGAAGGGGAAGGGTCATCAAGGAACATGTATAGAGGACCCATGGACAAAGCTGAAGTGGGGAAGGATTGAGGGTAGGAGGTGTGGGTGGGGGGGGTGGAAGAGGTGGTGGGAAAATGGAGACAACTGTACCTGAACAACAATAAAAAACCCACCCTCCCAAAAGTGTTTACAAACTGTGGCCTGCAGGTCAAATCTGCTCTCCCACTTGTTTTTGTAAATAAAGTTTTGTAGAAACACAGCCATGCTCATTGATTTACAGTGTCTCTGGCTGCTTTCATGTTACAATGACAAAACTAAGTAGTTGCAACAGAGACTGGATGGCCAGCAAAGCCAAAATTCCTTATTATCTGGCCCTTTGCAGAAAAACCTGCCAACCCCTGAACTAGAGGATCAATGGCAGAAACTGATGGAAGTAGGTAGATTTGAGGTAGTTATTTGATTAATTAAAATTTCTGCTTCATGTATTAGTCATGATATTGTATTTTTCAACATCATTGTTAATGATATTTTGTCATTTAATGCTAAATATTATTCCATTCTTTTACAATTGCTTTAATTTTCTTATATCTATTTCTATGACCTTCTATATGTTAATATAGATTTGGATTTTCTGAGTTTGATTGATGAGACTTGAAAATATTTTTGCTACTTAATGAGATTTTAAGGGTTTCTTTTTTGTGATGCAGTAGTTTCTGTCCAGTCTTCTGCTGAATTTTTATACTTAATCTATTCTTCTAACTTCTTTAGTCTGATGTTTAGTTCACTCATTTTCATTCTGTATTGTTAAATACTATAATATGCTTCAGGCTATATATCGGTTTGGCCAAAAGTTCTGTTTAGCTTTTTCTGCAAAATAAAGACACATTTTTCCTTTTCACCAATAACTTTATTGATTTGGATATTTTGAGTATGTTGGCTATCTCCCACTATTGGCTTCTGGTGACTAGAGGCCAGGGCTGCTGGTAAACACTTTCCGATGTATAAGACAGTCCCACAGCAAAGAATTATTTGGCTGAAATGTCAATAGTACCAAGAAACTTTGCAAACCACTTTTGACAGTTTTGATCAGTCACAGCACCTTCTCCATATGCTGCACAAATCTTTTTTTGCATTTCAGTTGTGTTTTTACCTTTCTTGAAATAATAAAGCATAATATACCAAAAATATCTTCTTCCATCTTCAATATAAAATAGCTACACAAAAGTTCACCAGTTCTGATACTTTTTAAAAACAATACACACTGATATGACAGCTGTCACAAAACAATCTAACAAAATTGTTTCAAATGAAATTAAAGACAATTAAGTACTACTAGATCCATCATACAGAAACAACTAAATGAACTTTTTGGTCAACCCAATATTATTCTTTAAATATTGTTTTGACTATATGCATGCAATTTAACATACATACTAATTTTAAATTATATATATGATCTCAACTTATTATGTTGATGTCTGTTTTCTTTTTAACAGAATAATTGCTACATCATTAATATTGTATTCTATATCAAGTGGGGTATTAAGTGATTTATCTCATTTAAGTCTACCCATATGGATGGATAAATGCATCATTGTTATCCCCATTATACAGAACAGGGGACTTAGAGAGGTTTGTATTTTATCTAAATGTATCCAATTTATAATCAATACTTTGTTTTCCTTCTTGTTACAAGAATCAAGTTCACTTTGAGTAGGTGGCAAATATTATAAAGATCATATCCACGATTTTGGAAATAATGAGAGTTCATCAATAATATGTTAAAGGAAGGGTATGATATTGTACTGGGTATAATAAATCCAGTATACTGAAGGCCTTTGGTACTGCCTGAAATGTTAACTCTAATTGGACAGGAGGAAATGGTCCGAAGATGTCTAAGGTCTTTAAGTCAGAAATGGAGATGAAACGAGGTCGTGGACGAGGCTGCCTAGGAATGGTGTTCGTGCGTGCAGGAGAGATCTCCGTGAGATACAGCAACTGGACGGAGGTGCGGTTTTCTAAATCTCTTCTGAATGGCTTTCCGGGTAATCCGAACTATTCAAACGTAAAAACGTTTATAATCCCTGACATCCACTGCTACCAGAAGCATTACGATTTCTGGCACTGACTGTGGCATTTTGCACGTTCAAAATACACTTTTCAGGAATTAATGTGTGATTTCCTGTTTTGTTCTACTTCTCGCCTTGTGGTTTCTGTGCATTGTGATGCCCGAATGGATCTAGAGTAAAGTAACGATGCGCATGGGCTGGAAAGGTGAATGCAATGGGACTGGGCACTGTGCTGGCTACGTCAGGGTACATTATCTGCAACAGGACACCACAACCTGCGGAGTTTCCTACCTCCTCCAAACAGTGATGGGGGTGGGGCGGGGGACAAAGATAGTGGGGTAGAGATTCTGTCCTTATTTTTTTTCAGACTGTTAGGTTGACTATGGAAGAAAAAGTTACTTAGCCACCAACTATGATGGAAATGCCTTTTCTGTCTCTCCATATTATAACCATATTTTCCTCCCTGTGATTGTTTTTTTTCCTCCCTACAGAATCAGGGTTATTTTCCAGCTACCAGATTACAACGGATGCCAATGGTTTTCTTCACTGGTAGGTTTCTCTGACTCTGACATGCCCAATAGTTCCCCTATAAAGCTGTAAGTGCCTATGTACACATTTATTGTATATTATATATCTTGCTTTTCATAACCAGAATGTCTAATCCAAAGGCCGTGGTATGAAATATTTAAACACCCCAAAGTGGCAAAATAAATTAGATCATAAGATCCTATAGTTTACTCTCTTTTAAAAATCAGGTCACTGAAATTACGACAACCTTCCACAGAGGAGTTGGAACTGAAGTCATACTTGTTCTCACACGGTGATGACATTTTTACTGTTCCCTGTCTACCAGAAAAGCAGTTACTCTGCAATCTGTGAGCTCCCTAAATCCATTCTTACCCTATTACAGTGGTTAATGGTATGTAAATGTGAGATCATTTTTACCTCTCTTCTTTTTCAAATTAGCTGAGTTGTTACAAGTCACAGATATAGTTAAGAAAATGTAACTTGTCCCTAAAAGTTTTCCCACCATCTTTAAATAGTAATATTATGATTGTCTGGTAAGGTTAATATCTTTCCATAATATTGACACATTAGAGAGTTACCTCCTAAATCATTAGATACTTCTTCCTGAGGGAAACTATATCATTATCTCAATGTAGGAGCATGCGAAAGGCATTACTATCTTTAATATTTACTGTTATCTCCAGACCTTTAAAACTCGGAGTTTTCCATATTTAGATAGTGCTAGCCTAGAAGGACTGTTTTTCCATCTATTGTTTTCATTAATGCCAAAAGTATTTTTTCCTGCTTTCCTACTAAAACAAAATCCACCTGCTCATCAACATTCATGAGCATCATTATTTTGTGGGAGAAAGTCACTGGGAGAGCTGCCTCCAGAGGAGATTTCTGAACTGGAGGGAAGAACTGGCAGCTTGTGGGCTGTGGCTCCCTGGGCTTTTCCCTTTAGCCCATCCGTAGAGGTCAGCCACTCTGGTTATTTAATATCACCCTGTTGAGCAAAGCCTGCGAAACTGGCAGGAGAGGAGGGCAAGCAAAGATAAACCACGACTGCTCTAGACACAACATGAAACCTTCAGAAAGATGGAAATGTCAAGATCATGACCAAATGGTGTCATATTTCATAAAGATTCCTGTACTGAAAGTTTGGGGCATTCAGGGTGGAAGTTAGTTGTGCCATGAGTAAAGGAAGAGACTTCATGCAAGATAAGGAAATGAAAGTGTGCACAATGAAAAACAAGCTTCACTTGCTTTCCAGCTACACTGAGGGCCAGCTTAGTGTTAAAGAAATGCCACTGTTAATTGAAGAGCTTGTTCCTTTTGCTACACTTTCCCACTCTTGCCATCCAGTCTTCCTCAAATTGCTTCTCTATTCCTGATTTTCATATACATGACCCCTGGAACAAAACTCTGGAGGGTTTTTTGTGGAGGGATCTGAACCTTCTAACAGGGCCTTTTCTCCTTCCTTGACTGATACCATTTTCCTTGTATGCATCTTGTATGCAAGATGACTCAGCAAACAGGACAAGAATACAGCACATCAGAGACCTGTTTCCATTGACTGGCCTCCCCCTCTCCTTTAGCTGACTTCTCTGACTTTGCTGGAAAAGTTGTGATTCTCCTTCACATTATATTCTGAATGAGGCTATTTACCCTGCATACTAAATGAGATCATGACCATGTAATAAATTCTCCACTCTGCGTTAAGCTTGAAGAGTCAGACTCTTCAGCAACTTACAATTTAACCTTTTAACTGATAAGAGCCCTATTGCTCTACAGAGATTGCATATTAAAGAATTGTCAAGATTAAGAATCACAGTAACCTAGCACTTTTTAAATTACATATACTTTAAAAAATAGTGGTTTTCAATTCTAATTTTGAGGCTGATTCCAATAGCTATGTTTTTATTCTAGAAAACAATATGGGAATACTGTTTGAACTTGTAAATGCCCATGAAGAGCTTCTCTTGACATAATATATACACATAAGTGCATAAACAACCAAGAATTTTAAGAAGAAAAAAGTCCAGTGTTTCTGTCCTGGCTGGTGTAGCTCAGTGGATTGAGCATGGGCCTGTGAAGTAAAGGGTCGCCAGTTCGATTCCCAGTCAGGGCACATGCCTGGGGTGCAGGCCAGGTCCCCAGTAGGGGACACATGAGAGGCAACCACACATTGATGTTTCTCTACCATTCTTTCTCCTTCCCATCCCCTCTCTAAAAATAAATAAATAAAATATTTAAAAAAAAGTTTGGTGTTTCAGTTCTTAGCTCAGAGTCTGGCCTAGTTTATGTGTGGCAGAAAGCCCTCATTGGCTTCTGAGTAGATTGAATCCTGAGTGTTTGGAAACTTTCACTGTCAGAGCAGAGGGGTACAGGTGGGCAAAGTTTGGAGATCTATAGAAGAGACCAAAGTATATTTGTGGAGGATTGAGAACAGATGTCAGATGTGAACTTCTGAAGTAAATTTTGCCTAGTGCGTGATGTAAAAACACTTCTCCCATTCCCTACAGATTATTTAGGAATACCCTGGTGAGTGGGTTATTTATGGTGAATGAGAAGAAGTGTGCAATAGACTGAATGTGTCCCCCAAGTCCTTACTTTGGAAAATTACCCGCCCCCATCATGTGTTAACATTGGGAGATGGGGCTTTCAGATGGTGATTGGGCCGTGATGATGGATTCTTCATGAATGGGATTAGTACGCTTATAAATGAGACCCCAGAGAGTTCATATACCCCCTTGCACCATGTGAAGGTGAAAAGATGCTGTCTATGAACTAGAAAGCTGTCCCTAACTGGTCATAAAAACTGCTGGGGTCTTGATCTTGGACTTCGCAGCCTTCAGGACTGTGAGAATGAATTTTGTTCTGTGTAAGTCACACAGTCAATGGCATTCTAACAGAGCAGCCTGAATGGACTAAGACAAAGTGCTAATCCTGCTTTGCATTTCAAATGGCTGAAATAGAGGCAGTACACCTGTTTGTGTTCTCATCAGGGAGCAGTGTCTTATTTTTCAAAACACCTTCTCCACTAAAGCCAAAAATCTTATCATCAATACAGTCACCATTTTTAAGCAATCCTCTGTTCCTTTACAATGAAATGCAGTCAGAGGGAGTCCTGTGCACCTCTGTGGGAATGAACTCATTTTCCCTGAGAGCTGCTGAACACAGAAGAACACAGGGTGGAGAGACAGGGAGGTGTGAGCTGGGATAGCAGTCAGCTTGAATCACTTCACTGTCCAGCCAGTCAGGACGTGGGCCTAAATGCCAAGGGGTGCTGAGAATCTAGGCCAAGGCATTCTAGGAGGAAAGAAATGCCTTTTCTTTTGTTTCCCATTATATCCTACCCTTTTCTACAACTTACATAAATGCTTCTGCTCCTGAATCAAAAACTGAAGAGAGAGCCTGATTGGGACCCACAGGAAACAGCTATGCAAGACTAAGGAGGCATCAGGATGAGCAAGGAGAAATGGAGAGCTGACAATAGTGAGAGAGTTAACTGAACAGACTCTAGGGGGAAATGTATAGGAGGTGTGTATGTGTACATATGGTGGGGGGGGAGATGGATGAATTCACTTGTTTGTTCAGTCATTATTAATCACGTGATAATAAAAAAGTACTGTATGTCCAGCATAGTCCTCAATCTCAACAAAAATCCACTGTCTCTGGCATATCAGTCTATCTATGTGACTCTAGAGTGACGGGAGAAATGAGTACTACTGTAGTAGGCATGAAATTTGAATGTGCCAGGGGCATGGTAAACAGGGGCAATCAGTGTGGATGGCACCAGCAGGAAGTACAGTTTACTCCTGAGGCCAAGACAATGGTCCCATCACAAATTCTGTAGCTGGGGAAACTATGTTACATGGCTCCCTCTCTCACTGGAAGATTGAGATTTTCCCCCATATCTCACTAGGCTGCATGTACCCAGCCTTTTCTCCATTGTTTCACTTTGAAAGACGAAAATAATTTCCATCCACAAAAGCTTTCTGTGACTGAGAACACACCCAAGGTAGTAACCTGGTCACTTAGGCTGCTTCATTTTGATGATGTCTACAAATAAAAACTAGAGGTGCTGATGATTTTTTTGAATTAGTGTTTTATTTCTTCCTTTCCAATTTGGATGCTTTTTATTTCTTCTTCTCTGATTGCTATGGCTAGGACTTCCAGTACTATGTTGAAAAATAAGAGAGGTGAAAAGAGAGGTGAAATTAAGAGAGGTGAAATAAGAGAGGTGAAAGCAGACATCCTTGTGTTGTTCCTGATCTTAAGGGGAATGCTTGAAGTTTTTGCCCATTGAGTATGATGCTAGCAGTGGGTTTGTTATATATGGCTTTTAATATGTTTAGGTATGTTCATTCTATTCCCACCTACTTTGCTGAAAGGTTTTTAAAAATAATTTTTAAAGGTTTTATTTACTTACTTTTAGAGAGAGGGAAAGGAAGGGAGAAAGAGAGGGAGAGAAACATCAATGTGTGGTTGCCTCTTGTGTGCCCCCAACTGGGGACCTGGCCTGCAACTCAGGCATTTGTCCTGACTGGGAATCGAACCAGCAACCCTTTGATTCATAGCACGCGCTCAATCCAGCGAGCTACACCAGCCAGGAGAGAGTTTTTTTTGTAATCATAAATCAGTGCTGGATTTTATCAAATGTTTTTTCAGCATCTATTGATATGATCGTGTGGTTTTTATCTTTCATTTTTTGTGTGGTGGATCACATTTATCAATTGGTGAATGTTGTACCAACCTTGCATTATCAGAATAAATTCCACTTAATCATGGTGTATGATCTTTTTGATATATTGCTGTATTTGGTTTGCTAACATCTTCTTAAAGATTTTAGCATCTCTATTCATCAGGGATATTGGCTTATGACTTTCTTTTCTGTAGTGTCTTTATTTGATTTTGGAATTAGGATCATGATGGCCTTATAAAATGACCTTGGGAGCCTTTCCTCCTCTTAAATTTTTCGAAATACTTTGAGAAATATAGGTGGAACAGAATAGAGAGCTCAGAAATAAACCTACACTTTTATAGTCAATTAACAGTCAACAGAGGAAACAAGACATATAATGGGCTAAAGATAGTTTATTGAATAAATGATGTTGGGAAAATTAGACACATATGTGCAGAAAAATGAAACTAGACCACTTTCTAACACCACACACAATAATAAATTCAAAATTGATTGAAGTCTTAAATATTAAACCCCAAACCATAAAAATCCTAGAAGAAAACATCCCTCAAGGAAATTCCCCAAGGGAATTTGCCTAATTCCAAAATCTTAGTAACCCACCTAACACAAGCTCTTTAGTAAAATGGTTAACCTGTGTAAATTTTTGATCAGGTCATCAATAAGGTTATTGATTAGGACAGACCCTCAGATCAATTCCTGCCAAATACTATTCAAGTATTCCATTAGGCCAACACAAAGCCATTGAAATGATCTGTCATGTGTAGCTTTCAAGTCCCCGAAAAAGAGTAGCATGGTATGTACCACACTTTCTTGTGTTAATAGAGATCTGCGGGTTAGAATCAGAGTCTTTACTAAAGTAAAAATAAATTTTACTGAAATAAAAGTTAAAAAACTAAAAAGCGCCACTCAAGTTATTGATCAATTGTACTACATTTATAAACACATGACAAATTCTTAATATTTTATATTCAATTCTTGTGTACAATGATATCACCTCAAATTTTGGCTCCCCATATTTATTGAAATTTTTATGTGTGAGCGTATGACACTCATTAATATGTTAATTCCTAATTTGCCATCTCTCATAGAGGACGTACACATGAGGGGCATGCTCGGTCAGTTCACCGATAACAGTGTTTCTGTCATACAAGCCATTATTTATTTTGTAAATAAAAAGGAAAATTGGAATTATTGTTATAAACTAAGAAGATTTTTACAAAATTGATGATTTAGTTAGAAAACTGATCAAATTCTTCTTCTTCCAAAGTCGGGTGAGCATTCAGATGACTCATGCCTCACCATATGATTGCTGTTCCTGTCTTGGTCTCATTTCTTCCTTCTCAACCCAGATGAACCACTAAGCAGCTACAACCTTTTGACTTTAAAATAGTGCCTGCAAATGATTGTCATCTGTCCCAAGGGAAAAGGCTGTATTTTGGCAGTTGTTTATTATAGCAGAAATTTGCCACAAGGTCTTTTTTATTGGTGTTTCATACCTCCTCCCCAGTTTGTTTGCCAGTGGTCCTGCACCCTCACTTCTATAGGTCCTTTCCTGCGCTTTGTCTAATCTTCTGTATTTGTACTTTACCAGGATCCTAGAATTTAATCTATTGCCTTAGCTTGCTTTCCAGTCACTTAATTCTTCTGGCTCCTGACTGCCTGATTGATTTGTCCATTGGCTTGCTGTGCCCTTGGGCTTCATGGGTCAATTCCTCACAATCTTGCTCTGAATATAAGGTACTGTGCAGCCCATCTTTTGTGGTGCATCTGCTCCTGACTTACCTGGATCTATCTATTATCTGGGTCTTTTACCTTAAAGAGGGTGGGTGGCATCTATAACAGCAGTAATGTCCATACAAATTAGTATTAATAGCGTCATAATGTTTAAGGACTCATTGAAGTTCTGAATTTAGTATGTAAAAAAGTTTTCCCATTTAAAATATATTTATTATTTTGAATATTGAATGGCTTTTGTCCTAAATGGAAATAAGTTCTACATATCTTTGTTGGAGTGTATATACGGAATTAAATATCTGAATAAATTATGTCATATGTATGCAGTAGCCTTTTTCAAAATGTGGATAATGTGGTGTTCATTGATACTAGACGAATTAAACCAAGACTATATTTGCAAAGTTTGGAAAATACTGGGTTTATCAAAGTTAGACAGGTTTCTTTCATGTAGGTTTTCTCTGAAACTTTTATATGTTAATTGAATTCTGAATCTTTATGATAAGAGGTAAAGTTGGCAGAAAATCACTGAGAAGTTTGACTCCAGGTTCCTTTTATCTGTGCAACATCTTTTACATCTCGCTGGATACCAGGATTCTACGGAACATGACTTAGGAGATGCTGCAAGATAAGCTTTCAGGAAACGTTTTAATGATAAAATATGCAGATCAAAATAGCTCTCCCTCTCAGTAAGAGAAATCTGCCTCATTGCAGTTTGAGTTAATATTAATCTGTGTGCCTGAGACAGGAGCTCAGCGGGCTAGTTAGGCGCAGTCAAGAACGATCAAAAGCATGAGAACCAACTGGGCATTGTGATGGCTCTCTGGTGGAGATGCCTGTAACAGGCATCCTTCCTTTTTCATTTCAAAAGCACGATGCATCCAGGCTACAAATTCTCTCATCTCTTACTGTTTTATTGTGACAAGAACGAAGGACCAGAACTAGTTCTATCCAACTATCTCTGACACAATGTTCACATGAGGATGCTTATCAGTTTAAAGCAATTACTTTAGTACATGCTACTTTTGGAGAAGCACCAATTAGAAGCTCAACGTTAAACTGCAGGGGTCTACAGTACACCGTTTAAAGTTTTCATTGCAAAAATAGTATTGAATTCTTAAAATGGTATGGGGCAGAAAATTGTTTTTATGTACTGGCCATTGCTTTTCCAGTGTATTTTTTCTGTTTCTTGTGATGATCATGGCTCCATTCTATTTCATAAATCCCATGTTGCAGAACTATGGCCTTGGAGAAAAGGACATGGGTGAATTAAAATATCCAACCATCAAATTCTTGCCCTTTAGATATAGTCCCCAGGTCAGGACATAAAAATAGATCGTGAAGAATAGCTGAAGATCCTGGCTATCTTCCCAATGATCTAAGTGAAGAGTCCACAGGAAGGAAGAAGACAGAAGACCATCTGTGAGCAGAGGTCAGGCACCAGGACTGGAGAATCAGGCCTGGGTGAACATACTGACACAGGGCTTCAGCGTGCAGGACCTGCCTCATCTCCAGCTGAATAATCATATGGTGTCCATAACTCTTGAAAGTCACATAGAAGTGAAGAAATCATCCACAAACCGCCATATTTCTATTCCAGGGAGGTTGGTCCATTGTTTGTATCAAGCTGACAACTGAAGCATAGTTCCAATTGGCATCAAAAAAGACTCCGACCAGCCTTTGACAGATTGTCACCAATAAGAGGGATTCCCATCTGTGCCCAGAAGTACTGTCTTCAAATTTGACTTATGTGAACAATCCTCCTTTCGACAGCCCAGGACATTGATGATTCCCTGAGAGACGAAAGGTCCCTGGACATGTAGAGGGGTAGTAATGATGTAGAAGGGAAAGCATCTGGGGTACTTGTGTAGACAAAATAGAACCAGTTCAAGACCTTCCTACACTGGGTCAGTGATGAAATAGGTGAGTGTAACCTCACCTTGTCTTACAGATACATTCCTGCTTCTTGGCAAACTCAGGCTGATGTTTGGCCAAATACATGAATGTGTAAAATATATTAACACATTCCTTGACTGAAGGGCCTCAAGCCTTTTATTATTTCAAATATACTTCCAATAATATTTTGATTTTTAAAACTCATAGCCATAGTTGTAAAATCTACCCAGTAGAATGGTTTTCTCGAGTGATGCCTCTCTGAAATAGTGCAACGGATCATGATAGAGATGTGCTGTGGTCTCCAAAGATATTTTCAGGATACAACAGTGTCTGCTGGAAGTGGCTCCTCTTTTTAATGGCTTGTCCACTATACTGCCCACCTTCCAAATACTCCAGAGCAGAGCCACAGGGCTGGCCTCCTTCTAAAATTATTGTGAAAAATCCTTACTCTCTGTGTGAGGTTTCAGAAGTGATGAACTTGGTATTAGTCTCATTTGATTTAGGCTCCCACTTTGCCTCTAAAACAAAAATATTTTGCATCTGTATAAACCTTGGAATAATCTCTCTAAGCATGTGTGTCTGGGAGCATTTCCATTTTATTAGAGTAACTGAAGTCTCCAGCACATTTGAAATGCTTCAACTTTCACCAGGCTTACTGATAATGGCTTCTATGCTGGGCATTTCCATTTTTATTTATATGTTAGATTTTTCTACATGATCAACTTTTATTGCTAAATTTTCTTTCATGTCACAGGTACCTTTCTGAGAATAGCAGATAAGAAGTTATGAAAATACTATTGCATATTCTAACATGATCTTTTTGAAAAATATCTTTTCTCCTTTGTATTCAAATATCCTGTTTTTTAGAGTTATATGTATGCATAAAATTTGGTTGAATACATCTGTGCACAATACCTAATTATCTTTTTGTTTGTCTGAAGACTGGGCTTTTGTTTTAGGCAGTATTCAGGTACTGAATAGAAAATAATACTATAAAATGCATTTATAAAGAGCTTATAACTACTCCCTTCCCTTCTCACCCCACTCAGGACCACGATAATCATATATGTCTTTGTCCTTCAGTAAGCATGTTAATTTAAAACAAATGTGAAGAGGCCCTCAGAAAGTCTATTTCACTTCCATCTCAAAGACCTATTAAGAAAATCTTTTTAAAATTTATTTTAGTTGTTGTTCAAGTACAGTTTTCTGTCTTTTACTTACTAGAGCATTTTCTTATCATAAGTAGTAGACGATCTCTCCTTTTGGATTCAACATACAGCTACTAGAAAGCAAAGGGTAAAGTGATACATGCATTGTTTTATTATATCTTTGACCAAGAAGTGAATCTCTAAATCTCCAGAATTGTCTGACTGTCAGGAATTCAGGAGCATTTTCTGAGCTTCAGATGCTTCATCTGTAAAGTAAGGATATTAAGACCTGCCATACCCACTTTAGAAAATTTTTATGTATTTCAAATGAGATGTTGTAATGTGAAAGAATATTTAAAAATAGAAATGGCCTTTTCTGTTCAAGGCACAGAAAATTGAAACATATAATCTCAGAAATCTTCAAAACAAACATGTGAAGAGCTATTGTTATGTTTTTGTTTTCAGAAGAATAAATTAAGTAGAGGCAAATTAAATTTAATTTGCTTGTTCAAGGCTCTATAGTTTGTAAGTGGCAAATTTCTGCATGGCATACAACAACATAAAAATTGAAAACACTAAGGGCAAATGAAGAAAAATTATAATACTGACAACTTGGGATAAAGTTTATTATACTTTATAAACCAATAATCAGATTTTAAAAAATCACCTAAATGAAAACTTGTTATTGAATAGGAGTTGGCAGTTTGTAGGAAAAAAAGTGTGGAAGTACTATTAGATGTTAAATTTTACCAACAATTAAGACATACAAATAAAAAACAATAAGGAAATTTTTGTGTTTGTGTGTATGTGTGTATCTCATGTATTCAAAAAAATACAACACTGTGTTGTGAGGGGTGTAGGAGAAAGGTTCTTTATTCACTCTTGATGAGAATGTAAATGCAAACAAATTTTGGAATATCTTATGTATATTAAAATTTATGACATCTTACCCTTTGACCTAGTAGTTCCACTTTTAAAATTTTACCCTGCAGGTATCTGTACAAACATATTCTTTCCAATCTTATTCCCAGGAAAAAAAAATAGAAACACTGCGATGAGTCCCAGTATGGAACTAGTTAAATGAATTACGATCTGAGTATAGAGTAGGATACTATGCACTCATTAAAAGGAATAAGACAAAATTATATATGGAAATGAAAAAAGATATTTTAAAGTGGAAAAAGGTGCCATTAGCATTTTTCTGTTTTTTAATAAGATCTCTCTCTCTCTCTAGATATATATATATATCTATAGAGAGATAGATATCTATATCTATATCTATATCTATATCTATATATATGTATATAGAGAGATCTCTATATATATCTCTCTCTATATATATATTCTGTACATATCCTGTACAGCAATGGTTTCTAGAAAATTCTCATGAATTGGGCAATGGTAGTTATTTATTTGAAGGGAGGAGTTGGAAGAAGAGTAGGAGGGTTTTGCTTTCTCTACTTACATCTTTTTAAGTTGTTTACACACCAATGCTATCTCCTTGCGAGCTTGTTCTTGTTCCGTTACACCATATTACCTTTTGAAAATGCTTTGTAAAGCACAAACAGTGACATTACTATTATTTGTGAACTTTCCTGGATAAAACACTCTCTTGAATGACATGTTATAGTTTATGTATTCTCGTGGGACCCTGACAGATAGATCATTTACATTAAATTTATAGGCCACAAATGTTACTACTTGAAAAACTGAATGTAAAATAAACATAAATGGAAAGTATGTCCTCCTGGAACTGGAGAACAAGAAGGAACCTTACAATTTAGACTCTCATAATGCACAGGCACCAAAAATTTTCCTGGCATTTAGAACAGTCTTCATATCCTTTCTATGCAGCAGGTACTGTTATCTTCAAATCGCAGTAAAGAAATAGAGACTCTGGCTTGTAATGGCAGAACTGGGATTCAGCTCCAGCTCTTCCTGACTTTAAGGCCCAACATATTTGCCATGACATGAAGTTGATTTCCATGTTTTTTCTTTCTCCTTTTAGTGTTCTCTTTTGCTTCACTTATTTTTCAGGTGTCCACCATCTACTGGGCTTCTTTCAGCATAATATCTTTTATTTATAACATTTACCTCCTGCTTTAGCACACACAAAAATCCCCCACTTGTCTCTTATGTTAATCTCCTTGATGTCTTGCTTCTGCTACTTTGGTAAGTAAATTTGAGTTGAGCTATTATTTGATGCCAGTTGTCATTATGCCAGAAGAAAAAACTTGAAAGTTGAACTCAAGCCTGCAATAGTTTCCTTAAAAACATTTATTTGTTCATTCACTTTTATTTCCTGAAAAATGTGCAGGTTGCTAGATGCACGACACTGAACAAGACAGATTGCAGCCTGGTAGGGGAGAGAGTCATCAAACAATTTTATGGAGTTCTACGTAGGAGAAATGTTCTGTGGAACCATATGAGAGCAAATTGTACTGTGGAGTCCAGAAATACTTCCCTAAGGAAATGAAATTTGTGTTGCCCATAAAGGAGGAACTGGATAAGTAAAGGCAGAGTAAATGGGAGAGAGAGAAAAGCTATATGACAGCATACATATCAGTCCTGGGACAAAAAGGAGAATGGTCCATCAGAAGAGTTTCTGTTTTTTAAAGACCAATAATGCTGGAATGTAGAGAGAAGAGCAGGCAAAAGCAGGAAAGACAGGAGGCAGCCTGATCATGCAGTTCTGCAAAGGACATACTAAGGTTTATGGACTGTATTTTTTTTTAACCCTAAGAGTAATAGAAAACCACTGAAAGGTATTTAGCCGGGAACAGGGACACAATCTTGTTTTCCAGAATGAATACTCTGGCTACTTTATGGAGAATGAACTGGAAGAAGGTGATAATGAGTTCAGGTAAACCATGCATGTCCGGAGGGAGAGGGAAGAATGAATGGATTAGAGAGATATTTGGGAAGTAAAACCAACAGGATTTGGGGGGACTCAAGGAGAAGGAGGAATCAATAATAATTTCTGGTTTGTGGTCATGTGCTGAAATGGGGAAAAGTGGGATAAGAGTACGTCAAAGCATAGGAGAACATGTGAGATCAATTGCTTTGGACATGTTGAGTTTATGGGTCTTTGAGAAATCTAAGTGGTGATGCTGAGTGAGCATTTATATCTACCCCTTCCAAGCACAGATGAGTGATCAGGACTGGACAGAGAACTCTGACGTTGTTGGTCCTTAGCTGACCACTGCAGCCATACAAGGTAAATATGATTGTTTAAGGAGAGAGAGATGAGGAAGAGAGCTTAGGAGTAAATTCGGATGAATAAGAAAACTTCTGACCTCAAAGAGTAGAGGCAGAGAGACATATTCAATAAATTCATCAAGATATTTTAGTTCTACTTAGATGGATGGGATCTCAGAGCTACTGTTTAGTTCTCATAATGGAAAGGGTGCAGTTTCAAGAGGAGGGATTATATTAGACAACCAGGACCATTTCAAACACCTAGCTAGCCCAAATGCACATGCACACACACATCTTATTCTGAACTACTGGGACAGCACATTCACAGTGCCCTTCCCTTCCACAGTTGGCTCCAGTTCTTAGGCCACAAAGATGTTACAGAAATACCTTAGCCATGTTCAATCTTACCTTGAAGGTTTCTGCTGACCTGAACAGATTGTCTGTGTTTTGCTAACTTCAACCTTAACTAACCAATCTCAGTTCCAGGATTTTGCAGTAAAGGTAGAAAATAGACACATTCTCCACCCTATCCCTATGTGCTACCACCTGTAGAAATAATTTTATTATCTCCTTAGTCATGTGTCTTTTTGAATTGTAGCTTTCTCATTCTACAGAAACTGAAAAGCTGACTGAAAGACAACAAACTCCCTCTTTTTACCTCTCTATTAGCTTACTGGCTCTAAATTTCTTTTTCTCTCTCCCTCTCTCCCTGTTCCTCTCTCTCTCTTTGTCCCTGGCTCTGCTTCCGGGCTGCATGCTGACCTACTACAGTTGTTCACCAACGATAAAAAAGAACAGAGTGGTATCCCCGGGATGCTGAACTCGTGCCTAAATCATTCTCAGGCAGAAGCCATCATTATCAACTGTTTTTGCTGTGTTTTTCATAGCACGAATTCCTTTGGATTAAAAATATTCAATGAATTTTTGTTACTTTTTAAAAATTATAAAATTGATATTCACTAACCCATAAAAGGAAAACAGATGTACATGGGAGTGGGAGAGAAAAACAATAAATTACTGAAAGTGGAAGCAAGTCTCTGGGAGGCCAGGCAGAAGTTTAAAGAGAAATACTATGTTGTTGCTTAGAGGCAAATCAAATGGGGTGTAACAACAGTTGTGCTGGAATTGCAAAGATCAATATGTATATGTCATGTAATTTAGTTAAAGTTATTTTAAGGCCAAGATATCTTTTAAGAAAAACAGCTTTATTAAGATGTAATTCACATATCATGACATTCTCTTAAAGTGTGCAATTTAGTAGTTTTTGTATACTCACCGAGTTTTATAACCTTCCCCACTATCTATTTTTAGAACACACCACTCCAAAAGAAACTCCCAACACATTGACAGTCATTCTTCCTTATCCTCTTACTTCCACCTCTAAGCAAACACTAAAAAGATACTTGGAGGGCTTCAAATTCCCATGTACCATCCCAGGATGCTGCTGCTAAATATCTGAAACTCAGAGGCCAAAAGGGGACTAAGAATTTGAACAAAAGCTTCTTTCTTTCTCTCTTTCTTTCTTTCTTTCTTTCTTTCTTTCTTTCTTTCTTTCTTTCTTTCTTTCTTTCTTTCTTTCTTTCTTTCTTTCTTCTCTCTCTCCTTCCTTCCTTCCTTCCTTCCTTCCTTCCTTCCTTCCTTCCTTCCTTCCTTCCTTCCTTCCTTCCTTCCTTCCTTCTTCCTCTCTCTTTCTTTCTTTCCTTCTTTCTCTTACTTTCGTCCACCACAGTTTTCATCTCATCTATCTATACTATCTCCTGAAATCTTGCTGTCCATTATAGCTAGGTGTGTAATACTATCTTCTACCCCTGTACCACTTGTTACCTGCTCCCTGAAATATTGCTTTTGTTTTCATTACCATGAAAAATGAACTTACAAATTATTTTTTAAAATTCTTACCCAAAGATATGCTTATTGATTTGAGGGGGGACATCTATCCATTGCCACCTGTACTGCCTCAACTGGGGCTCGAGCCTGCAACCCTTTGGTGTACCAGGTGACGCTCCAATCACCTGAGCCACCTGGCCAAGGCAACTTACCACTTACTGATGAGCTTATCATCATCAGGTTAAGTGGATTTTCTTAACATTCTTATTTCTTTGCCTCTCAAGAGCATTTTACATAAGTCACCAGGAGTTATGATTCAAAAGTGTCTTCACCTTTCAATTTTCTGGAATCCCCTAGTAGCGTCTTTTTTCTATTTCTGTGCATGAATGAGGAATTCCCCACACATCTGTCTCTTATCTCTTTTCTTTTCTCTCTCATTTTATGTCACCCATTTGACATATTTTAACTTTTATCTCTTTTGGAATGAGTATGGAATCAGTGTCTTCAGGCTGAAACTTTCTCCTGTTTTGAAGTTCATATTTCTAATGGTTTGGTGGATATCCTTCGAGCACTTGAAACACACGATACCTTCAACAGTACTCATCATGCCCACTCCATCAAATAGCTTTCTGCTTCTAATTGCCTTTCTTTAATTAACGGGCTATACCTTGAGCTGTCATCTGGCTTAAAATCTGGGCTTTTTAATTTTACTTCTTCACCTCTTTATATTTCATAATCAGTTGTCAACTCTGAAAGTTTGTTCCTTTTCAACATTTTGCCCACCCAACCTTCCCTTTTCCTTTAAATGCTGTTGCCCCAACCACAGGGAGGGGGCACTATCTTTTCCCTCTTTTCATTGCCTTCTGTCCCAATGTTCACTGACATTACAGCCAAGTTAGTTTTCACAGTGTAAGGTTTGCATGAATCCTATTCTCTAAAAACACATTTTTTTTTGCTTGACATCATTTCCTGTAAACAATCCCGATCCACTTGTCATGCTTTCTTTTGTCTTTCCTGTCTGTCTAACCAAATTAGATCACTTTTGATTTTCTCCAATGCCCTTCTTAAGGCTTATGTTAATTCAATCTGTTCCCAAAATGGTAATTTTTCCCTTTCTAATATACACTGTTGAACCGAATTTCACATTATCTTTTCCATACAGTTCTTTTTTCATTCCAAGAATTTTTGTTTCCTTTTTGTACCCTATGACACTCAGTTTGGATACCTTTTACAGCCCACTTATTCATCCATATGCCTTATTTCCCTCAATAAATCAGTGGAATCCTGAAGGCAAGGAAGGGCTAGACCATACATATAATCATCTACAATATCTAGTACTTTGTTTTACTGTGTTAATTTATAGTAGGTATTGCTGTGGTTATCAGAATAACCTAAATAATAGTGCTTCAAATAAGATAAAATTTACTTTCTTTTTTCTAAATGAATTTAAGACTGGCATTGTAGCTCTGTTCCACCAAGTCTTCAAAAATCCAGGCCCTTCTTATGTTGTCACTGCGCTATACATGGCTGTGATCTTGGGAACCAAGGTGGATTCTGCACTCCAAATATGGAGAAGAGCAGTGGGGTGGAGAATAAAAACTAAGCATACACTTGTTCTGTCTCATAAGGAAGACTCCTGAAAGCCACTACAAGTCACATTTTCTTTTATGTTGCTGGTTAGATTTGAATCATATGGCCATAACTGGCCATAACTAGCTGCAAAAAAAGGCTAAAATATGATCTTTATAACTAACTAGTGATTAATTTATAGCCAAAAAGTGTATTACTATGGAAAAAGAGAAGAGGAAAATAAAGGCATGATTTGGGTGAAAATGATGTGTCAGTGAAGATTCATCAATTGGGACAAATGCAACACTGTGGTTGGGGATGTCTACAGTGAAGGAATAATTTATACCTAAATTATTTCTTTTAAAAGTGAGGAGAATCTTTCTTCTATATTATATTTCTAAAGGATGACAATTATCATTACGTTTGCATGAACCTCTAAAATAGCTATTTTAGCTACTATCTATGTAACTTAAATGCTTTAGAGTAGGCACCTGCAACTCTAGTAAAGAATTTCCAAATAGTTCTCTTTAATTGTATATTTTCCCTGTATTTCTGTTGCCTAGTAAGCCTTAGGAAAGTTACTTTTTAATAATTGTTCATTTCTTTAGTTTTTACATAGATTTGAAAATTTAACCTGTTTATTTTTCTTTCTTCACTTTATGCCAACTCTTTTGATCTCCCAAGAAGATAACTGGGTGAGTGTTTAAGGAGAATAATTTGTTCACTTATTTTTTAAATGTACATTAATTACCTGAGATCTTATTGGGTAAACTTCCCTACTGGAAGACTAAAATTGCCTATCTCACAGGGAGAAAATGGGGATGATGCTGGATAAAATTAAGATCTGTTAATATTGGAAATTTCTGTGTGTTCAGACTGAGCTAAGTCTAGATAATGACTTATGGGAAAGATTATTGCCCAGACTGCTGGTGTTTCTTCTGGAAGAAACCAGAAAGGAAGCAAATGTCTTGCCCTTACATGGGATGGCACTTACGGGAAACCTCCCCTTGGCCTTTTCCATTCACAAGTCTTTTCCTTCAGGGCCTTCCCAAGGCTTATTTTTTTGTCTGTGAATCATGTTAGCCCCAAGAGAAGAAGGCTTAGAGCATTTACTTTGCAGGAACACAATGTCGGTCTAAACAGACACCAGAGGCTGACTCAGGACTAAATCACAAACATTTTCTTTCGACACAGAAGTTTTGAGCAGGATCATTATGTTGATTTTACCATGACAGGAAGGAGTTTAAAGGTCCATCCCAGAAATTGGTGTCCCCAAGTTAAAGAAACACTTTTGAATTTGTTTTGTACCTTCTGACCCTCTTTGATACTCTATAATTTAATTCTCTGAATAGAAAATGTTCTTCAGCAGTTTCTTTAAATTCCCTTGTTCTTGGGTCCCTTTCTTCTTAAATGTGCTATTGATCAAATGATGTACTTGCTTTTTTTGTACTCTTTGAGGGGAGTTATTATGAATCTGTTGTTAGACTCTTAAATGGGTCGAATCAATTTTCCAGTTGCTTGAGAGTAAATATAAAATTTCTGTCTTCCAGGAGCTGCAAACATACAAACCTCCCCCTGATAATGAAATAGTCTCTTGTAAGTATTATTGCTGAAAGGAGGGGAAAAGTTGTCAAACTAAATGAAATGTTCTAACCATGTCTCTAAACCTACTTAAGATATGACTATCACAGATGTCCATCAAATTTTATCGACATATGTTGTCTTTTCTTAAAAAACTGAAGAATAATTATAAGCCATGAACATCTTTATCTTTGTCATTAATTTATTTAATAGATATTTTGAATTGTTAGCACTGTGAGGAGTACAAAGAAAGGAAACTCACAGTTCTCCTTTTCAATGTTTTTTGAAATCTACTTGCATAACTCGAGCAGGTTATAGGGAGGGACTTGGGGCAATGGGTTCAAAACATTGGAGGGTAATGGGGGAAAGAATCAGTTGCGTCAACAGGAAAGTACTGAGAAAGTGAACTAGGTGAGAATTTAGTTTGAACACAGAGCAAATGAAAACCTCAGAAAAGACTGAACGTTTAGTGCAATTTTGGATCTGGTTCGGGTGTTAGGATAGGAAAGTACAATACAGGGAGCCAAGTTAACAAGAGCAAAGTCATAGCACATTGCAGGAAACAAAGGTGTGGAAGTGAGATAGGGACTGATAATACGTAGGAAACACCTCGGGAGTTAAATGTCACCATCAGAGAGGTTATAAGCTTCCATATATGATTAAGTAGTACTAGTAGTAAACCTGTGTTACATTCTAGGTGCCAGGCCATTTCTAATGATAACTTTGACCTTTAACTATTATACTAGTTAATTTAATCAACCTGGTATTTATTTCATGCATTCGCTATTATTGTCCTCATTCTATTGATAAGACAGAATAATTTACTGGAGTTTTCAGAGAAAGTAAGTTGGAAAGCTGGGCTGTGAGTCCTGCAGCCTAATGAAAGCCTGTGTCCCCAATCACAGCGGGGTATTGTGCAGGGGTTGGGAGCAGGCAATTATGGAAATGAAGAAGGAAGAGAGGGTAGGATCACAGTGGGCTGGGACCCACGGCAAGGACTTCTCGGAGACTGTTTAGTCTCACTAGAGATAGACTTAGCATTGTCACAGATGGAGAGTTGAGGCTGGTGGGGTAATATTTAATTAAGTAACAAAATAGGAAAAATAAGCTAATAAATGACAGGATGGCAAGGTATTATTGGAACTTGCATAACAGACTGTGTGTGTGTTCAGAAAGCAACTATTATTGAAATACTAAATTTAAACTGAACAATGAGTGGAAGGTATGTTTTGAAATGTTTTGTCTCTAAACATTTCAAAATGATAAATTATGTAAAAACAAAAGAAAGAACAAAAACAAAACTAGACTCTGTGTTCTTATGCAATGCTCACCTTGAGCCATTGAGGGGACAAAAACATAAAAATTCAAAAAAACAGTTTTGATGTTGCATGGGAGTTTTGTTAGCTTTTCGACAGAGTTGCTAGAGGAATTTCTTATTATGTCTCTAGCCATGGAGGATTGCAGGGAAATAAACAATTATTGGCCTGCCCATCAAACACCCAATACGTGATACCTGGAGACAGAGTGGGCTTATCTTTTGCAAACTCAAATCATGTAAGGTGACACCTCAAGTGAGTTGATGTATGAGGCCAGCAGGAGTGTAATAGTGTAAGGTCCCAAAAGACAGTAGAATTGCACAACCCAGGTTTTGCAAGTTCACTAACTTATCATAGCTTACTTCTTAAAGGCAGTTTGCACATGTGATACTTGCACCCACTGGGAGAAATCTTTATCAGTATCAAGGCTGTGGAGTTCTGTATGTTCATACTGTAGGCTACATTCTTTATGATTCTAGTTTTGTTACATATGTGTCCTGCCTACACAAATAGATTATAAATTACGTGAGGTCATTTCCCCCCCAAATTTACCTTGTTTATCTATTATGTACCTGGTGTCCACAGTGTTCTTAAATGAAATGAATGCATAATTTCTCTGCCTAAAAACTTCCCAATGGTTTTCCCATTATCTTTAGATTCCACATTCCATGCCATCACTTGTATCTTAGCCTTTCTGGGAAGCTATATCAAAATACCATAGACTCATGACTTAGATAACAAGTATTTATCTTTCACAGTCTTGGAGGCTGGGAAGTCCAGGATCAAGGTGCTGGCAGACTCAGTGTCTGGTGAGAACCTACTTCTTGGCTTCAAGAGAACCAATTTTTTTGCTGTACCCTTACTAGTACACACTAGTGCATGCTAGTATAGAGAGATTTCTCTCTCTCTCTTTCTCCCCTTCTAAGGGTACTAATTTCACCATGAGGGTCCCGCCCTCATAACCTAGTACAAATCTAGTTACATCCCAAAGGATCCATCTCTAAACTGGGTGATAGGATTTCAACATGTGAATTTGTGGAGGGACACAAACATTAAGCCCATAATAAATAACCTGCAAGATTTGATTCCAGTCTTACCCTCACACCTGACCTTCTACTCCTCTCCCTCTACTTTGTCCCACGTACTACTCCCGCTATGTGGGTCCTCTTGCTATTTGTTAAATATGCCAAGATTATTCCTACTTCGGCCCTCTGTATTTGCTGGAACCTCATTTTCCACCATATTTTCACATGCCTTACCGTTGAATGACTATGTCATTCTCTGTCACATAATCTCACCTTTTTTTCCTTTTTAGTACTTTGACTATCTAAAAATTATCTCCATTATTGTTATTAAAATTGTTACCTATGTATTGTAGTAGTAAGTAAGCTCCATCAGGAAAGGCATCTCATCTGTACTGTTTATTGCTTTATTTCCAGAATATAGAACCTAGCATACAATATATAAATATACATCCACAAATATCATGTGATAGAATTATATTTAATGTTATATATACATTTGTGTGTGTATATATGATGTTTCAACACCCAGCACATTGTCCTGAACATCCTCATTGTTTATTAATGTTTGCCAATGATAGCAATTCTATAAGTGACAGTTTGCAATATATATATATATATTGCAAACTGTATTGCAATATATATTGCAAATATATATATATATATATATATATATTTGAAATTTAACATTCTCTCTCCTTGCCTTCAGCAGGGTTCTTCGCCCTTCTAGAGTCACTTTTGCTTCACCACCATCAACCAGAGATTAACTGCTAACTCATGCTCGATATGGTTTAGCATGTAACACTGTATCAGGACTCTAATCGATCACGGCGATGGGACCTCTAACAGTGGTAGAATAGGAATGATAGGCAGGTGGGAAAATATTTTGGTTGGGCATAGGGAGACTTCTTGGCACTGTTCCTATGATTCTACAAAGGTAACGGTCTGCACAGGTTGGGACCCTGAGCTGAGATTTTCTTCCTGGACTGAAGCAAGAGAGGAAATCCTGAGACTCACCTGTCTAACTTGGATGACAAGCCCTGTAGTACAAGCCTTACTGTGTTTGCCTACTGGGCTCCTTGCCTTTCAGAGTCTGACCTACAGTATGGAAAAATCTTCTCAGCACCAACTCATTAATCACGAGGCGTCTTATTTATGTATTTTTAAGAACTGCTGTCAGGAGTCCCACCTCTGTCCCCCATGTCACCTACTAGCTCCTAATGAGTGGACTAAGCCAATATGCCACAACTTTCTGGCCTTCGTATCTTCTTATGAATAATGAAAACATAATTCAAGCATGTGCCTTCTCATTCTGTGATCTTCTCATTCTCTGCTCTTGTTTTTAGTACACAGTGTTAATGTCAACTCTGTCTGCTTTAATTGTGTTAAGAGGTTATGTTGGAAGGTTATCCATTTAGTCTTTAACAGCATGAAATTGCACTTTTATTATCATTGTCACTTTCTGCACATAAACAGGAACTTGATTAACAGTAGCTCACCATGAGAAAATAGATGTTCTCTTAAGTGTCGACATTTTTAGTGGATAAGCACTAGGTGTCACTAGTATACTCTCAACTACAACTATCTATACCTTCAGAGAAATCAATGTTGAGTGAAGCAGACCAGTGAAGAAATACAAGCATTCTGAGAAACAATGGGGAACTGTTCCTTCAGGATATAACATTTGTTTATATCCAAACAAATGCCTTTTAAAAATATTTTAAGGGGATTATAGTGAAAATAGCAAAGTAACTTCGAGATATGTGCAAGACCATCCTTATAAATATATTAGACATGCTCCTGGTCCTAACTGATGTGGCTCAGTGGATTGAGTGCTGGCCTGACAACCAAATGGTTACCAGTTTGATTCCCAGTCATGCCTGGGTTGTGGGCCAGGTCCCCAGTAGGAGGTGGGCAAGAGGCAAACACACATTGATGTTTCTCTCCCTCTCTTTCTCCTTCTTTTCCCCTTTCTCTAAAATTAAATAAATAAAATCTTTTAAAAAATTTTAAAAAGAAATGCTCCTGATGATTATGTGTGGATCAAATGTTTGTAAAGTGAATTATGCTTCTGCACTGACTTTTATGATTTTAGGCAAGTAATCTCATCTTTCCCCTATGTCACAGTTTAGCATCATTTTAAAATAAAAGTTATTGGCCCTGGCTGGTGTAGCTCAGTGGATTGAGCTCGGGCTGTGAATGAAAGGGTCGCCGGTTCGATTCCCAGTCAGGGTCATGCCTGGGTTGCGGGCCAGGTTCCCAGTGGGGGGCCATGTGAGAGGCAACCACACATTGATGTTTCTGGCTCTCTCTTTCTCCCTCCCTTCCACTCTCTCTAAATAAATAAATAAAATCTTAAAAAAATAAAATAAAATAAAAGTTATTTTGAGGTGGTGGAAATGTTTCATATTTTTAAATAGGTGGTGACTCCATGGAAAAAAGTCATTGAGCTGACCATGTGGGATCTGACATTTTACTGTTAAAAAATTATACTCCCATAAATCACTAGTAAAATTATAATTATTCATCTTAATGTTGCTTTTAATAGATTTTGCTTTTGTAAGCAGATATTCCATGATTAAGTAATTATGCTACATAACATTTGCAAGTACTTAGTCAAATGAATGCTACATCCATCTGATTTTTGCATGGTTAAAAATATGTAAAAGGGCAAATCCGCACATCTTGGGACTGTTCACCACTCAATAAAAACCGAATTTTTAATCTTTAAAGCATCACATTGGTGATTTTCCCATTGATATGGAATTATTTTGTTGGTTGAGATAACTGAGCCTGTGAGCAGGAAAAGAGCTGGTGGATGTGCACAAATATACTGTTGACTAACAGTTGTTTTAAATTGTGTCCTTTAATTTTTCTTACAGCATAAATATCAGCATACTACAAAAGCATTGCTTAAATTCACTTATATATGTGAGTTCTCTTAAAACTCAAGTATAAATTCAATTCTGAATAATTTGGTTTCAACTTAGTCTACCAGCCCAACTACTACACATAAGCCTTAGCTTTTAGACTTGTTCTGTAAATCGGGTGATTAACCATTCATTAACTATCTGGAACCGAGAATCAAAAGTTTGTATGAAATTCTTTCAGGGGAATTACACGTGCTTTGAAAAAAAGTAATAATTGAAAACATATCTAAGCTTTTTATGCTTCACTTTGTTCTTTTTAACCCGATCATTGACCTCTTGTTGCCCAAAATGACATATCCCTTTCCTGATTTTCAGTTCGCTTGTCTGAAAAAATGAAAAGGAATGGTGTTCTCATCTCTCATTGCTCGGTCCACTTATTGGACCTATGTTGATCTTTGAGATTGCCGGTCATGTTTTCATCCTGCTTATCAGCTCATTGATCAGCTCAGCCATAGGTTCCTGCACATTCCCTTTCACTTTAGCCTTTGCTAATTGGTTCTATGCCTCTAAATAAGTTGGAACAATTCAGATCCTTTCTCCATTCTTCTTAGCTTCAGCTCTTCAGAATTTTCATTCTATGTACATATCTGCCAGTCCAGTACAGCAGCGTGACACATTATTTCATGTATTGATACCCACATGAAAAGTGATCCCCAGCTATTTCACAGTGAGCATTACCATGGTATAAGATTTTGTATGATCCTCTGTCACTCTGTTGTTAGAAGCCAGAATAGCTATATCTACAGGAAAACAATTTACGTGCAAACAGTTTATTGAGTTCCTATTATGTGTCAGGTACGAAGCTAAGGAATGAGGGATACAAATACAGGTTTAGACATGGGCTCTAATGTTATAGACCTTACAACATTTGGGAGTCAATTACTCATAAACTGATAATTTCAATATTATGATGAATAACTCCTATACACTAATTTTATAAACTCTATAGAAGAGATAAAAATAATATTTTTTCTGCAATGATCTAAAAGTAAGCGATCTTCTTCCTTTGTGAGGCAAAGGATTAAGAACAGTTTTTATACAGTCATGATGTTTAACTCTCATTTAAGCATTCCTATTAGACTAGAAAAGAGATCAAGCAAGATTGGGGCTACTAAGCTCAAACACAAATATATGTATATGTATATGTATATGTACATGTACATGTATATGTATATATGACAGAAGTCAGATGGGATCCACCGTTTGAATAAATAGGACAGTGACAGACAGCAGTCCTGTCCATTTCCCAAATGCCTGATTACTTTTGGCTAATATGTCCAATCTTTTTCTGTTCAATAATGTATAATAAGAAAGAACAATGCTAATGAATGTTTCTTTTCTTCCTCTGAATTTTTTTCCCTAAAAAAATCACATTTCTTACAGAATTCTCATTGGAAGTCTGTGGGAAAGACAGAAAATAGAAAAATGTAGAACAGCTTCCATGAATGATGAACGTGATGCATTGCGGAGGTAAGGGTCATTGTTGTCTGGGGTAGCTGTGGATGGAGGCCCCATTGGTGTGTTTCAGAAGCCTGCAGCCATTCCTCAGGGCGCCCTGTCAGCTCTGAGGCCTGGTAGGAATCCCTGGCGCTGTCACAGGGCTGCACACTGCACATTATGGTGTCTCAAGGACAGACCCAGGCAAAAGAGAGAAGCGTCAGGAGTTGGCAATATGAAAGATAAGTTTGTGCTTGATGCCACAGACCAAAAATGATGGATTAATATCAATCATCACAGACAATTGGGAAAGAACTGGATGTTCACACACAGGAGATATATTAACTGTTATGATGACAACCTATGACAAAGAGTACCCCAATGCTTACTGACTGAAAACTGAATAAGCATCGTATCTTCCAGAGTAAATGAGTTCAAATAGATGTGTTTGCCAAGATGAAATTAAATTGACCTTCAAGTGCCTTGTACTTCCAGGGTAGCAACTAGAGAATAGCATCATTTAGGATTTCATTGCCCTAAGTAGGAGGAAAACTTTTGACTTTGTCATGAAGCGCTAGTAGTTCTCAACCTTATTTTATCATGAATACATGTGAATATAAGTATACATATACACATAGCATTATCTTTTTTCTTAACTGTTTGCAAGACATGTCCCATTGAATCATAGAATCTGAGATTTAAATAGAAACTCAGAGGTCATCCGGTGATTCCAAACCTTGGTCATAGCAGAATGACCACAAAGGAGGGTGGAGCTTTCAAAGTACAGATTCCTTTGCCTCACTCCTGAAGTTTCTTAATTTGTAGTAACATTTGTTTCCTTGGGTTGCCATAGCCAAGTACTGCAGACTGGGTGTTTTAAAAGAGCAAACACTTATGGTTTTACAGTGGTAGAGTCTGGAAGCTGAAATCAAGGTGTGAGCAGTGCCATCCTTCTTCTGAAAGCTGCAGGGGAATCCTTCCGCGGCTCTTTCTAGCTTCTGGTGGTGGCTGGCAATCCGGAATTCTTTGGCTTGCAGGAGCATCATTCCAATCTCTGCTTCCATTGCCACCTGGCCTTCCTGGCTCTTCACTTCTTATAAAGACACCATTTGTATTGGATTAGGCTCCACCTGTTTCAGAATAGTCTCATCTAACCTAATTACATTGCAATGACCTTATTTCCAAATAAGGTCACATTGTCAGGTCCTGGGGTTTACAGTGTTCCTGTGCTTTTTGGGAGGAACACAATTCGACCCACATGAATGCACTGGAGTGGAGTGAGAATGACCTAGGTGATTTGGTGATAGCTGCCTTCAACAGCCACGGGTCAATCAGTTCAATTCTCTTCTTTTACAGAAGAGGAAACTGAGGGTTAGATATGTCTAGGAACTTTGAGGTGACAGAACATAATCCATTCACAAATCAATGCAAATTGTTGTGGTCTAGACTCTCAATTATTATGATAAGGATAATGCTTCTTTGGATTTACATTAGGATCACTTAATAGTTGTCAATTTTAATACAAAGTTCTGTAACTTTTTATTTGTTTTATTTACTTCTTTGTTTTTTAAAGTGTTTTTTTAAATTAATTGATTTTTTTAGAGAAAGGAGAAGGAAGGAAGAAAGAGTGAGAGAGAAACATCAGTTGGTTGCCTCTTGAATGCACCATGACTGAGGACAAAACCCACAACCTGCGAATGTGCCCCGACTGGGAATTGAACCGATGAACTTCCAGTTTGCAGGACAAATGTCCAATCCCTTGAACCATACCAATCAGTGGGTTGGGTATTTCTATTTTAAACTCTGCTGCATAATATTTGGTCCTTTACATCTAAATAGCTTTACATCTAAAAAAGGTTGGTAGCAACCTTTTTCAGGCATTCAAGCAAGGCTGATAGGCAGTTCAAGCAAATTTGCAACTGTAAAGAAGTACACCAATACATAAATGCAGACATTTCATCTAAGACAGTCAAATGTTTTTTGAGGCTTGATAGATTCTTTTTGAGATGTGGGTGCTTGTTGGGGCAACACAAATGGTGGTTTAAATTTCACTGATTGAAATAAAATAGTTTTTAGACATTTGGAGGATGTGTATGTAAAATCAGAATGATAAATGTAGAGTGGGGCTAGTACATTTCCTGATGTGTTTGCCTCTTAAAGTTCTCTCCAGTTATACTTTGAGTTATGTCGTGTTGTAATGAAATAAGTCAGAGAACACAGGGTTTATGGAATATGGTTTGTAGTTCAGAGGGTAGGGCATCAAAGTGATTCCTGCACAGTTGGAATTATGCACAACCACTGTAATGCAAAAGTGCAAAAAATTTGGGATGGTTTCATACAACTTGGGACAGAAGGACCACTGGAAGGAAGAATTAATTTGGAAATCATGATAACTGTCTCCAAATATGCCAACATTCCAGTTGTTTCTACAGGGGAAAATGAAAGCAAGATTGGCATTGTGCTGGATGATGTATGATCAAGGACATGGATTTGGAACACAATCTCACATCTGGTTCTTCTATGCCCCACTCTTGCTAAAAACTAAAAAGGAAACTTTACGAATTTGACTACTTTTCAAAGTATAACAATAAAGATGTTGAATAGACAGGGTTTTGATTGCAGCAGCATAGGCAGGGACATTGTATCCTCTGAGAACAAATATTTGCAACCAGCCAGTAAATGATCAGGATTGAAGGGCACCACTTTGTATGTAGACACTGATGGCTCTGAATACACATTTAATGAAGAGAAATAGAAAAGTCTAGCGATTTACATACAAGAAAACTTCAAACTTGTGACATGTAAATTGAATGCTACTATCTTTTCTGATCATGAGTTATCTCAAATTCATTTTAGAAAGCTAAGAAATGAGACTGTGATAGGACCAATTTGTTTACACAGTGGAATGATGTGCAAAATATCATAAAAATATTAAGTAATTTTCAAAATATTAATGGTTGGCTATCGAACAATAATATGGCAATGATCCCATGTAAAGTAGCATAATTAAATTTTTGGGGAGATATTTCCAGCTTCAGGTATAATAGGTGAAAAAAATGAAAAGAACTAATAAACATCACAAAAATGAGGAGGAAGTTTTATGTAGAGTAGATCAAGAGTGAAGGAGAAAAACCAAGGTGAAGCCTTCTCGAAAACACTGTGACTATCTCGGAGTGAGGTCTTCAGACCACAGACACCAGCATTAGAATCTCCTGCCAGGTCTGTTAAAGTGAAAAGTTTTGAACATTTTATCACGTTCCCTCCTATAATTCTCATATATGCTTCACTGTGAGAGGCAGTGCCTCAGATTTTATGAAACATAAAGAAAAGTTCAGAGGGGGCAGCTCTGAGGAATATAAAGAAGCTATATAAGATGGGGCTGAATGAAAAATCAGAGTGTATAATTCAAAGGTTTATATAAACTTCTTTAAAGAAAAAGAAAAGATAAAGAGCAAAGAGCAAGTTCGTGGACTGACAACTGATCCCAGGAAAGGAGAAGGGAATCAATAATTTAGAGGCATGTGCTCGTGATTCAGGAAAGAGGATGGTATGATCAAGCTTGTAAAGAATGGCGGTGCCTTGGGATGTGCCCTTATAAATGAATTCCACACGATTGTGGAATATCGCTTGATCAAGGGTCAGGGAGCAGCTCCGAAAGGCGTACAGAAAAAAAGATGACAGGACCGGCATCTGGGGCGAACCATTTCTGTGACTGCCACGTGGCCACTTGAGCGAACAAGCAGCTTTGTCTGCCATCCTCTGTCTAATCACTGTTGTTTACCTGCATTCAGACTTCTGTGAATGCTTCTGGTGACTTTGATTCCATAACTTTAGCATTTACTACTTTATAATTTCAATGATCTCCTGTTGCCCATAATATTATCATTGAAATCCTTACTAAATAATGCTGCTAGGGCTAAGGCTAAAATTCAGGCCTGAAATAATGCCTGAAAATCCATGACCTTGAAAGAGGATTTAAAAGCAATAAAATGTCACAAAGATCTTCAAAGTCCACGATTATGTGTTCTCATGTAAACTGAAGAGAAGGTATGCTGTGAAATGATAATAGAAGCAATGCTGGATAGAAGAATATGAAAAGGAAAGTATCCTGTAACCGTTAAAGTATATCTGCTCCAAAATACTCCCCCAAGCTTACATTTACTCACATGGGAAAATTTTTATGAAATACTACAAATTTTAAACTATGTAGATCTTTAGCAGTTTATCGCTTGTGTAAGATGCAACTCTGTGATGTTGTTTACACATAAAGGATATGATAGAAAGTTTTAGAAAATTAGCTCCAGAAAGAGGAGGGCTAATCATAAGGATTTGAATGCCATATAAAGCCTGCAGAATTCAGTTCTTCATTTCTGTTTTAGAGAGACCTTCATGAGAACAGCATTGAGGAGGACAGGACTAGAGGCAGAATGACCTGGTAGGGGACTATTTTTGTGATTAGGTCAAAGAAGATCGGGACCTAAATAGGTTACTGATGGCAGTGTGGGGGAAGAAAACATAACTTGAAAAGTATTGAGGCAACTCAGCCAACAAATGTTAAGTGAGTACCTACTATGTGCCAACAACTGTTCTCTGCCTTAGGAGGGAAAATCCGCAGCATTTGGAGTTTGATTGGGTCAAAGAGAGTAGCCAACAATCTGCTAGAGGAATAAGAGAAAAGGGAAATTTCTCTTGACTAAGAAGTTTTCCAAAGACTCTTCAGACCAGAAAGTTTAAATTTTGCCAGAGAAAAGGGGAAACCTTTTGAGATACAGACATTGAAAAGCAAGAATGAAGCTGGCCAAGTAGAGCAAACCAATTGAGCCCAGGCCTGGATGTAGGGCACACAGTTTAGAATGTAAAGTCAGCCAGTCTAACTGAAGCTTTGGAGTCTTACTGGTTTTAAGGGAAAATTAAGGTGAACATTTACATAAGGCATCCATTGGGAAGACTTGTGAGGGCTAGGATAAGGCAATAGGTTTTGTTCTGAATGCAGTGAATGGTCACACTGGCACATTTCATAACAAATTCAAGATCACACTTAATTGGAAAATTTAAAGGTGAGATAAAGACCATGCATTGCAGCATGAGTCCAGCCTTTGGATATGCAGGCACTTGATTTAAAAATAACTTCATCACATCAGTTACTTAATCGTGTCTCTTTTTAACAGTCAAATGTTTCTAATAGATTTGGTCTACTTTTTATAATTTACACAGTATATTATTACCTGAAACAAAAACTTTATACTACCCCAAGGCCTGCTTATTTTTCTTCTGTGTTAAAGACTGTATAGCTTTGTTAGATTAAATTACAAGATAGCTTAATAGAAATCTAATTTTTATTGTTCTGAATTAATACATGTTATTTTCTCTCATTGCAAGTGTGTATTCTGTATCAAATGCTAGTTACATTTCAAAGAAATTATTTGCATTAAATCAAATATTATATTTGTCTAAAAACATACAATGGGTATTTAATTACAAAGAAGATGTTGGAAACTTCAGCTCTTTCTTGTCTTTTAATTTGCAATTCATACATTCCTAATAGCTCATTCAGTTATATGCTAAAATAATGAATGATTTTAAAACCATTTTCAAGACTGAGATTGAAAAATCTTGTTTATCCATTTTTAAAGTATATATTATTGATTATGCTGTTACAGTTGTCCCAATTTTTCCCCCTGTGCTCTGCTCCATCCAGTATACCCCTTCCCTCCACCAGTCCCTCCCCTTAGTTCTTGTCCAAGGCTCGTGTGTGTAAGTTCTTTAGCTTCTCTCATTCCTTACTATTCTTAACATCTCCCTGTCTATTTTTGTTCCTTCCATTTATACTTCTTGAACCCTGCACCATTTCCTTCTTTCTCCCCCTTCTCCTTCCCAGCTGATAACCCTCCGATAATTACCATATCTATGATTCTGTTACTGTTCTGGTTGTTTACTCAGTTTGTTTTAGTTTTGTTTTTGTTTTTAGATTCAGTTGTTGATAGTTGTGAGTTTGTTGTCATTTTAATGGTCAAAGTTGTTATCTTCTTCTCTTTCAGACAAGGTGAAATAAGTCCCTTTAACATTGCATGTAATAATGGCTTGGTGATGATGAACTCCTTTAGCTTTACCTTGTCTGGGAAGCACTTTACCTGCCCTCCCATTCTAAATGATAGATTTGCTGGATAGAGTACTCTTGGTTGTAGGTCTTTGCTTCATCACTTTGAATATTTCTTGCCAGCTCCTTCTTGCCTGCAAAGTTTCTTGTGACAAATCAGCCGACAGTCTTATGGGAACTTCTTTGAAGGTAACTCTTTGCTTTTCTCTTGCTGCCTGTAAGATTCTCTCTTTATCTTTAACCCTTGGCATTTTAATTATGATGTGTCTTGGTGTGGTCCTCTTTGGGTCCAACTTGATTGGAACTCTCTGTGCTTCCTTAACTTGCATGTTTACTTTCTTCACCAAATTGGGGAAGTTTTTCTTCACTATTTTTTCAAACAGATTTCCAGTTTCTTGCTCTTTCTCTTCTCATGCTGGCATTCCCATGATGCTAATGTTGGACCTCTTGAAGTTGTCCCAGAGGCTGCTTATTCAACAATCATTTTTTTGGATTCCTTTCTTGTTGTTCTGATTGGTTGTTTTTTTCCCTTATATTCCAAATCATTGATTTGATCTTCAGCTTTATCTACTCTGCTATTGTTTCCCTGTAAATTGTTCTCTATTTCAATTACTGAATCCTTCATTTCTGACTGGGTCTTTTTCATGCTGTGGAGGTCCTCGTTAAGTTCCTTGACCATCTTTATAACCAGTGTTTTGAACTCTGCATCAGATAGATTGCTTATCTCCATTTCATTTAGCTCTTTTTCTAGAGTTTTGATCTGTTCTTTCATTTGGGCCATGTTTCTTTGTCTCCTCATTTTGACAACCTCCCTGTGTTTGTTTCTATGTACTAGGTAGAGCTGCTTTGACTCTGTGTGTTGGGAGCATGGCCTAATGTTGTAGGTGTCTTGTAGGGTCCAGTGGCACAGAGTCCTCTATCATCCAAGCTGGGTATTCAAGGTACACCCTTCATGTGGGCTGCATACACCTTCCTCTTGTAGTTGAGACTTGGTTGCTGTTGGCAGATCAATGAGAGGGATTTACCCAGGCCAGTCAGCTGTAAGGATTGGCTGTGACCACTGACCATCAATCTTTGCTGTCTGTGGAGGATCAGCTATACAGGGGCAGGGTGGAAGTGCTCCAAAGTGGTGTGTAGTTGTCCACTGGGTGCATTGACCCTGGGGTTTCTCAGGTGTTGCAGGCCAAGGTCAGCTCCTACCTGTGTGTTGTCCAGGGCCACTCTTCCTGAGCTATAAAGCAATCTGAGAAGGCTGCTACTTGTACTGGGCTTAGATATTCCCAGGCAAAGCCAAGCTGTGAAACTAATCTGGCTATTGCTAGTGCCTGACCTGGAGCTCACTGAGGCTGGCTGTTGCTTATTTGATAGGATTTAGGAAGTTGTGAGGCATATGCCAGGACCAGCCATTCATATGGAAAAGCAGCGTGGGTGGGCCTATAAATTGGGTGGAGGAGAGTCTCTGGGGAGCTACAAGGCCTGTCAAACAGTGTTAGCCACGTTGATGGAATCTCAAACATGGCACAAGCCCATGGCTCTTTGGCTCTGTGGCAGGATGGGGGGTTGGGGACCCCAGAAAAGGGACAATGGCCTCTGCTCACCCCGATGACACTTCAGCCTTTCCCAGTATGCCACTGGTGCCCTTCAAGCTGCCACCCTGGTGTTAGAGTTCAGAGGGAGTGAGTCAGAGTAGGTAAGTCCATGTGTCAGTTCTTTAAGAGGAACTGCTTGGGGGGTTAGCAGTTTCTTTCACTGGCTCAATACTTGCTTGTTTCAGCAGTCAGAAGTTGTGGGGACTTATGTCCCTGCCACTGGAAACCTGGACTGTGGGGCCTGGTATGGGGCTGGGACTCCTCACTCTTGAGATGACCTTCCTGAATATTTATCTACCACACGTGGGTGAGAGCCCAGCCTATTCCATCTTTGTACCCCTGCTACCAGTCTGGATGAATGTGGTTTCCTTAGTTCTGTAATTGTCAGGCTGCCATTCAAGTCAATTTCTGATGGTTCTGAGTGATGGTTGTTCTATATTTTAGTTGCAATTTTGATGTGGTTGTGCGATGGAGTAAGCCATGTCTGCCTATGCTGCCATCTTGACTAGAAGCCTTGTTTATCTATTTCTATTCAATTTCTATCAAATCGTGTTTAAATTTGTCTCCTGCATGTTTTAGTGGACTATACCTTTAAGCAAAAACATAAATTATCTTCTCCTAAAACGTGATTGAGAACTCATTGCTTCTAGGGAAACTTTGAGGATTGATTTTTTTGGCTACATGTTTTTTGCCTCAGGGCCACCTCAGAATTAGCCAATTTGTGCATTTCTAAGTCACTCCTGTCATTAGCAGAAACCAGCAGCAGTAACACAGGTTCATCAACAGTCTTTGAGATCACCCTCTCTCTGAACCACACGAATGCAAATATACAGAAGATTCCATCACTAGTAACTCCAAGGGAGAATAGCTAAAATAAACATATGGCAATTTAACAGACTGAAAGTTCCTTTTGGGTAAAAGTATCCTGTCAATTATATTGAGTCCATTATAGAACCTAAACAGAAAATATTTTATACAGGGTCTGGCACAAATAACACCTGTTTTTATTACAAAGTATTTTATTATAAAATCATAAGCATGTAATTCTGTAATATAACAATATCACACTGAAGCACACCATATGACATTTTAGGTGAAATGTTCAAATTAAAAGTATAAATTATTACACCCATATTGTTACCCTACCAACCACACTGGAACAGGCATTACTTCTGCTGGACCCTGTGTACTTCTTACGTCCTTCACTAAGTTCCAGGCAACCCTGAGCTTAATGGTCAGAATAGGTTTCAGTGGGGAAGTTAGGGAGGAGAAATACTGGGGTCACCAGGGAGCAAAGCCTTTGTAACCTATTCCGAGAGAGAAAGACAGCTCATGGGATTAGTGGTTAGAGCTTCCTCCTACGAATGAGCTCAGGTCTTGGCCACTACTTGGATTCCCCATCTCCACCTCACGCCCTACCCCAGCTCTGTTTTCATTACTCCTGGTGGTGGCAAAACTTCTCAGCTGTTTCCTAAATAAAGCAGGTTTCTGGAGCTGAGGGCTGATTCTCTATTGACAACAGAATGCCCAACCAAAAACACGAGCAAGCAGCCAGACGTCAGGGGGCAGGCAGGCTACCAGCACGCCCATTCTCCCTCGTCACCTCTGAGCCCCTCAGACACATGGCTGGAACTCAGTGGGGTTGTTTGGTTAGAGCTCTCATTTGTGGTGTTTGGCTCTTTTTTTATATTTGTCAGAGGCATATTCTTTTTAGCCAAGTGTTTACATGTCAATAACTACATAGTCTTATTGATCACTTTCTATTTTTCTATATACACGTGTGATGAAAAACTACCTTGTGCAAAATATCAATATTTCCTGTGATCCATCCATACAAAAAATTTGTTTGTTCCTCTTTGTTGCTCTTTTCATAAGATGTCAGTTCTTCTGTGATCCACATAAACAAAGTAATATTAGATGGGTGATGAAAAACTAAGAAAGTACAATAAGACAGCTACAAAATGATACATAACACTGCTTTCCTGGATGGTGCAGTTCATAGCAAAGTCAAAGATCCTAGATTCTAATCAGGTACTTGACTTGAATTCACACCATAGTTATTGGAAATGCAGTTCTATCAACCACCACTTTAGTGGCCATTGTGACATTTTCAAGCCGAGAAAATATTGTTACTTATATTCAGGTAATACAAAAAATATCAGCAATCAGAGTGAAAGGTTGACTATAATAAGTCCGTGGTATGACGGACCTCCCTTGTAGGGATCACCTGCAAACACAATCAATCACTAGTGGTGAGACGCAGTGTCCTATAACAGCGATTTTCAATGTTTTTCATCTCATGGTGTTGCCAGTGGAAAGAGGAGTCTTCCATAGAGTTGTGAGCAAAGCGTTTTGGGGACTTGTGCATAGAAAAATATAAACAACAGTGGCAAGGTTTATTGGAGCAAAAACAAAGGATTGTCACCAGGTGTCTGATGTTTCATCCATGGCCAGGTGGCTCTGTTCCGTGTCACTGTGGGAGAAGTCCTGTGCCCGGTAAGCACAAGTGCCCACAGGAGGGTTAGGATCCAGAACTGTAACGCCATTGCCCTGGGCTCCAGTAGTCCAGCAAAGTCTCTGCTTCTGGCTGTGCTCTGGCTCTGTCTGTGCTGCGCTTCAGCCCACACTGCTGCTACAGAGAGAGAACAAGCAAACAAGTAAGTCTGGGCCTTTGTTAACCTTTGATTATATCTCCTTGGGTTTGGGAAGGAATAGGATTCCTTTCAAATTAACCAATCTTTTTCCTAATTCTTTGCAGGCTTCTGCTGGTGCCTCCGTCTATCCAATCCCTTTCCTGGATCTTCTGGGGTTGGCCTTATCCTATCCCATTCTTGCCCCAGATTTTCCCAGGCTAGATTCCTCTGCTTCATGGTCACCACTGGCATCTACTGAGCATGTGCCCAGCAAAAGAAACTCCCCCTTACAATCTATGAGAAGAAGCTGATTATTTATTGGGGAAATTGGAAAACAGGTCCTGCCTCCCTACTCAGAGAGACGGGGAACAGAAGGATGTTAATCACCTTGGCAGGGCAATGCTGCTATCCCCTGAAGTGCATGGAAGTTGTAGCTTCCAGACTTAATCAGACTTAGCCAGTTTAGCTCCCTCCACTTTTGTTAATACCTAACTAGTTGCTTACTATAACAAATGCTCATATAAACTAATTACTAAAATTTTGTGGCACACCAAAAAATACACTTTTTGCTGATTTGACAAAAACAGATATAATTTTGATTCATTCACACCAGACAGCTATTGTGTTGGCTTTTGTTATTTTTTTTTTAATTTGAAAATCTAAGGGAGCCCTGTCTTGTGTGGCTCAGTGGATTGAGCACTGGACAGAGAATCCAAAGGTTGCCAGTTCGATTCTCAGTCAGGGCACATGCCTGGGTTATAGGCCAGGTCCCCAGTATGTGGCACGCAAGAGGCAACCACACACTGATGTTTCTTTCCCTCTCTCTCTCTCCCTTACCCTTCCCTAAAATTAAATAAATAAAATATTTAAGAAAATCTAAGGAAAAGAAGTCAGTGCCCTTGACTAAATAGGTGTTGCATGTTTTAAAACTCTTGTGGCACACAGGTGGCCACAACACACCAGCTGAAAATTGCTATGCTAGAATCAGTGTAGTGGTGGTAAAAAGACCTCTTTATTACCTCAGACCACCACTAAAAACCATGTCTTAAAGATCAGGAATCTATAGAGAGTGATGGGAAAAATTTTTTTAACTAAGCAAATGGAACAAAAAAAGAAAGGAGATAATCATGAAGGGCAAGACTCTGTCACTTGGGAAACCTGTTGTCTCTGTAAAAATAAGCCTGGAAATAAGGTACCTAGGAATAAACTTAACTAAGGGGATAAAAGACCTGTACTTGGAAAACTATAAGACATTAAATAAATGAACAGAAGTAGACACAAACAAGTGGAAACATATATTGTGTTCATGGATTGGAAGAAACAACATTATTAAAATGTCCATGGTACCCAAAACAGCCTATAGATTCAGTACAATTCCTATTAAAATACCAATAGCATATTTCTCAGATCTAGAATAATCCAAAACTTTGGAACCAAAAAGACCCAAAATAGCCTCAATAATCTTGAGGAAAAAGAATGAAGCTGGAGGGACCACAGTACCTGCTATCAAACTATACTACAAAGCCATTGTAATCAAAACAGCCAGGTACTGGCACAAAAACAGGCATATAAATGACTGGAACAGAACAGAGAGCTCAGAAACCAACACACACCTTTATGATCAATTAATATTTGACAAAAGAGTCAAGAGCATATGGTGAGGTAAAAACAGTCTCTTCAATAAATGGTGTTGGGAAAATTGGACTGATACATGCGAAAAAGTGAAAATAGACCAATAACTTACACCTACACAAAAAGAACTCAAAATGGATAAAAGACTTAAATGTGAGCCACAAAACCATAAAAATCCTAGAATAAAACATAGACAGTAAAATCTCAGACACCTCACAATATTTTTGCTGATGTGGCTCCTAGAACAAGGGAAATGAAAGGGTAGTAAACAAATGGGACTATAGCAAACTAAAGAGTTTGTGCTCAACAAAAGAAACCATAAACAGAATGAAAATGGAACCCACTATATGGGAGAACATAGTTACCAATGATACATCAGATAAAAGGTTAATTTCCAAAATATATAAGGAACTTATATAACTCAACACCAGGAAGACAAACAACCCAATCAAGAAAAATGAGCAAAGACTTAAATAAACACTTGTCCAAAGAGAACATACAAACAGCCAACAAACATATGAAAAAATGCTCAATGTCCCAAATCATCAGGGATATGCACATTAAATCCACAGTGAACTATCACCTCACACTTGCTAGATCAGCTACCATCAATAAATCAACAAACAATAAGTGCTGGTGAGGACTGTTGGTAGGAATGCAGACTGATGCAGCCACTGTGGAAAACATTGTGGAGTTTCCTCAAAAAACTAAAAATAGAACTGTCTTTTGTCCTAGCAATTCTACTTTTGGGAATATATCCTAAGAATCTGAAACACCAATCAGAAAGTATATATCCATCCTATGTTCATTGCAGTGTTATTTACAATACCCAAGACTTAGAAGAAGCCCAAGTGCCCATAGTAGATGAGTGGATAAAAAAGCTGTAGTACAGTTACACAATAGAATGCCATGCCACATGGTTATAAAAAAAAGAAGAGACTCTTACCCTCTGTGACAGCATGGATGGACCTGTAGATTATGCTAAGTGAAATAAACCAGTCAGATGAAAACAAATATCATATGATTACTTATAATGAACAAAATAAACCAGAGGCATGGATACATGGAACAGACTGACAGATCTCAGATGGGAGGAGAAAGACTGGAAGAGATTAGCCAAAGAGCATCCATGCATATATGCATAGCCAATGGATACAGACAACAATGTGGTGAAGGCCAGGGGTGCTGGGACTGCGTGGAGATGGAAAAAGGGGTGGATGGGGTACATCTGTAATAGTGTCAACAACAACAAAAATAAAATTAAATTAAAAAATAGAACCCACTTTAAAATAATAATAAGCCTGGATACCTGACTCCGAGATGATGTTAGAAAACTAGCGATGAACGGACAGTCTGTTAGGTCAGTGATTAAGAATACGGAACCCCTCGAAATAGGTTGATCATCATTTGTCATTTATCCCTGACACATGACCTGGCCAGATATAGTACTAAGCTGGTTAGGACACACATATTTCTTAGGAATTACCAAAGAGGAGAGAAGCATAGACAAAAATCCACTCCCCTTCTTGAGCAATTACTTTTCCTAGCACGTGAATCAGCTTCCTGTTCAGCAATCAGCCTCCCTCTTCCTTGGCCCACCAGAAACACTGTCATCCTAGACTTCCGCTAGGGAGTCAAAAGCAACTTCTAAAGAAACACCTGATTTATAACTCTTCAGCATGGGAGGCCTATAACAAACACGGAGGATCTCCTAGCTGGTCTAGTCTCAGGGAACTGGGTTCCAGGAAGAGAAATGACCAGGCAAAGCTTGTCAAATCCTCCAGGACTGCAGAGGGTCAGACAGTGGGCCTTTGGTAACATGAGAATATCTGCAGCCACCTCAAAGCTGTTTGTGTTATTTGCAGGTTAAATCAATACATGCAAGGTAACTTACACGAGAAAAGCCCCAAAGATATAGCCCAGGAAGGAATTTCCCTACCCAAAAGGCTAAGTGAGAGAAAAATGAATGAGGCAGGACCAGAAAGGTAGAGTTTGGAGCTTCATTTTAACTGCTCACAAATATTATTTCATTGGAATCTGAGTGTTCAAACATGAACAGAGGAAAGAAAGGGCATGAGAGATGAAAGCCAAATGAACTGGAGTGCATACACAACCTTCTCCGTTGTTCTCTCTACCAAATGAACAGGAGGGGGGATAATTTAGTGCCTTCATTTAACCATCACAAGAAACTTTAACTTGAACAGTATCTACCACGAAATATGTAGGCAGCAACTAAAGTTGACATTGACTTTGGCTGAATTTCTTGACAATTCTCTACCCTTCTTTGATGAGCTTCCTCCTTGAAAAAAGCTTACTTCTCTACTGAACAAAATTCATCCCCCGATAAACTCAATAATTAAAAAAACAACAGAAAAGAAACTTCATCCCTTTCTACTCTCAAATTTTTCTCAGATGCTTGCAAAAATATATTTTGGACCTGAAAGAGATATTTTTAATTGAACATAACAAACATACCAATATTCTAAAAGGAAGATATGATATGGAATACATTTTTGCTCTGCAAGAATTATATATTATATATATACAATATGCACTGTCATTGTAGTAAAAAGTCCTCAATTGTACATTTACTTTTTAAAAGATTAATTTGTGTAAAAAATTGAAAAGCTATAGGTCAGAATATAAGCATTAGTTAAAACATTTAAAAAATGTTTAATTAATTAATTTATTTTTAGAGAGAGAGGAAGGGAGAGAGAAACAGAGGGAGAGAAACATCAATGTGTGGTTGCCTCTCACACGCCCTGCCACCAGGGACCTGGCTACAACTCAGGCATGTGCCTTTACTGGGAATCGAACTGGCGACCCTCTGGTGTGCAGGTCAGCACTTGATCCATGGAGCCACACCAGCTGGGCCTAATTAAAACATTTTTTAATATGAGGGAAGAATAAGTAGTATGAAAGAATTAATTAAACACTCTGCTATTCTTTATTGTTTGACCCTTTGTAAAAAACAATACTCATGCACACGAGAGCTGTGGAAGTTATAACCTGAAACAAAGTATCAAAATTATTAGGTATAGGAGGCAGAAAAATCTTCCTATAAATTATCTATTGACATTTCCTGCCAAATCAACTTTACAAACAATCCCTCAAGAATCTTAAATCTTGTTCAAACACCCTCAAATTCAGAATCTGCTGACTGGTAGTGGTGAGCTTTTTAGGCGAGTGGTCAGAGAATATTTTAGCCAGGTGGCAACACGCAGGCAGCCCTACACTTGCTGCAGGCAGCCCAGGAGCCAGCCTGCTCCTGAGAAATTAAACTCCAGGCTGAATTCATCGTCTTCAGCTAAGTGGCTGCCTTCAGGTTTCTGTGGTTTAACCAAAGGGTATTTGTGAGTCAGCCAGCTCCCTGTCTTGAGTGTTTCCTTATACAGTATACTCTGCTGGGGTCTTTGGGAAATAAAACAATATTTCCCACAGCTGTCAAAAACATTGTAGAGCAGCTCTATTTGAGAAAGAGAACTTTAATTTCTTTTTCTCGTGTCATAAGAAATCTGGAATTGAGGTTTTAGCTTGGCCTAGTAAGGGACGATGGCATCCGTATTATGAACCTGGGTGAAGATCTTAGGCAGGGTCTCTGAAGGTGTTTCCAAGATGAGAGCAAATAAGTCATATTTTGTACCTAGTTATATATTTACCTTTTGGGCTCTTACCATTTTCATATCAGTAAGCTTTTAAGTACAAGTCTTCTTTAAATACCGAGTATTTTTTCAATCATGCTAAAAAAA
>PVKM010005957.1:23848-46043 GCA_004027735.1 Carollia perspicillata | reverse complement strand
CCATGTGGCTTTAGTAGAGAACCGCCACTCAGCTTTGGCAGAGTGGTGACCCCCCCGCCGCAAGCTTTGCCGAGATGAACCATGCATTTTTGACTAGAGTGGGGATCTCTGCAGCTTTGGCAAAAGAGGACCACACAGCTTTGTGGTGCTCCCTTTGGCCATGTGGCCTGGGAAGCAGGAGAGACTTTGCCTGGAAGAATGGTGAAAGAACTCTTGCCAGTAGGCCATGAGGAGGTGCCACAAGGCTTTGGAGTAATTTGAGATCCCGCCTGGATGGCAACACAGCTGATAGTTCTGGCAGCTTGAATCATAGACATTTGCTTCTTTTCCTGAGATGTGGTACCCCAAATTAGGGCAGGAGGAGAAGGAAGCACTGTGGGCATCTGCAGGTATCCAAAAGGACTTTGATATTTTAATGAAGACATTAGGTCACTACTTTAAGTCTGTATAGCATTAAATAATATTTCCTTTCCTTTTCACAAATCTCTGGCATTCAGAGACATCTTTCCTATGGCGACAGACAAATGAACCTAGTGGGGGCCCTTTCAGTAATAGTATATCATTCCCCCTTGGCCCTGTGTGTGTGTGTTCTGTAACACTGGTACAGCCAGGAAGACACCCTTACAAATGGAGATTTCCCTTATAAATGTAAATGTCTCTTTAAAAAGGGTAACTTCTACTCAGGTTTTCAAACCTTATCTTGTGTCTGCTGTTTCTTAAAAAATAAGCAGCTCAAGATAACCCTTATATGAAGGAGGCATATTTTGGGGTAATATATTTTGCTCCCCTTCACTTACCTGTGACATTTTTACTAGAGGAAAAACACAGTGCTTGAAGCAGCATAAATGTTTAAAGAGAAAAACCACAGATTCAAAATGGTAACACTTGTGCTAAAGCCCATGATACCAAGCAGAGATTTAATACCTGACCTAATTGCTGTTTCAACCTCCTCCAGAAGCATTATCTTAATCAACCAGTATGTAATTTTCTGGTCAAGCACCAGTAAAGTAATCTGTCATGGGTCTTTTCTATCCCCCAAAGAAAGAAGGGTGAATCTGCATGATAAAAAAATTAAAAACTTGTTATTCCCTTCCCTCCAAAAGAAAATGTTCTGGTCTAAAAAGAACACTTTCTTTTCTTTTATTAATAACTCCTTTGGCCCATTCTTCTTTCTATAAAAACCTTCCATTTTATACAACACTTGGAGCCCCTTGTAGTTGCTACATTGGATGCTGCCCTATTATTCATTAATAGCTTAATAAAGCCAATTACATGTTCACATTTAGCTGGTTAACTTGGTTTTTAACAAATAGATTCCAAATAACAAAGACAGACGTTTACTAATGATTACTTTCAATTTGAAGCCTTACTATCTTTTTATTTTCCTAGCCTGCACTTCTGTTACAGGGGGGATCTGGCAAGATAGGTGGGGAGCAGGGAGGCACCCCTGAGGCAGCTGGAGAGCCTTCCCAGGCCCTGGGGAATTAAGGAATCAAGAAGTGCCTGAGGAGGCAAGATTAAAGCTGCAACCGGCTTTTAACAGATTTCCATATCCCAGATAAAGGGTATGGAGAAGGCAGCAGAGGTCACAGCAACGCGGAGTTTGTTGCAGCCCTCAGCCAGAGGTGCAGACCTGCCCGTCTAGCCGGCCTTGGCTAAAAAACCTAATCACTTCCGGAATACAAGGGATTTGGGGATAGGAAATGGAAATGGAAGGCAGGCGGAGTCTTGCCCCTTTTTTTCTTTCCTCTGCCTCCTCCTTCATCCCAAAGCCAGGGGTCAGCGCATGGAGGCTGAGTCCCATGTGCTGGGCCTCGCGCGGGGGTGCATACCTTGGTGGCAGCTCGTGGGAGGCTGCAGCTCTGATCCACACAGGTTTCAGACTGCACCCCTTCTCTTGCTTTGAAATTAGTGCAAGGATATGCAGGCCAGAATGCTCTGGTCTAGGGACGCAAACAGCTTTAGGTGCCAGGCCCCACAGACTGAAGCCCTGCACAAAGCAGTCACCAGTGGCTCCAGGCCCAGGCCCAGGGAAGAAACTGCATCAAGGTGATGGTGGCCCCACAAACCTACACTCCAGGAAAGGAGTCTGAAGCCAGAGAGCTATTCATGCAACAGCCTTGGACCCCAGAAGGACAGGTAAGATAGAGCAGGGTTTCTGGACACTGGCTCTGGTTCTGGGGGCGGCTGAATTCTTTGCTTTACGAAAGAAATTGGCCTGGAGTCAGTGAGTCCTATGCCTCCCCAGACAGGGCAACATTTTAATAAAGACCCACCCCCCTCCCCCGCCACCAATTTTTGTTTTATGCCTGTGTTCAGTGGCCAGGAGCCCCATCCCACTCTGTTTGGTAACAGTTTACCAGTCTTTCTCCTTCTCTCAGCCTAAATGCAACTGTAGAAGAACCTATTACTACCAAGCTTAATCTTTCCACTTTGTGAATTTTCCATCCAACTGCCTTCTGACTTCATCTACGGTATTGTCTCTATTGGTCTTCTAGTCTGCTGGTCCGCACTGCAGATTTTGTTTCTATTCACCAGCCTCCATAATCCCATGAGGCAATACCTTATAAATATCTTTCTATGTATAAATACACATATATCATTGATTCTGTTTCTCTGGGAACCTTAACTAATATATACTTTAGTATGAAAAGTGCTGAAGAGACTATGTATTCATGTCTGGGAATGGGGATTCCGAGGACGCATACACCCATCAAAAACTATAACAGCCAGTAAGTATATTTAATTTTTTCCATGCTACCTAACTATGTCCTCCTCTCCTTGTGAGTCTTTAACCTCATCATAGACCTATACAAATTATTTTAAAAGCAGTATCTTCAAGTGTGTATTTTTTATATTAAAATAAAAGTGGGAGAAAAAAAATAGCCCTTGACATCTGAAAACTGGTTTGATACTTAACAGCTAGGTCTCAGGGTTTTTTGTTTTTTTACTTTATTTATTTTTAGAGAGGGGAAGGGAAGGAGAAAGAGGGAAAGAAATATCAATGTGTGGTTGCCTCTTGTGCACCCCCTACTGGGGACCTGATCCGCAACCCAGGCATGTGCCCTGACTGGGAATTGAAGCAGTGACCCTTTGGTTTGCAGGCTCACACTCAATCCACTGAGCCACACCAGCCAGGGTGGCCTCAAGGTTTTTTAAAAGCTGTCCTGGCTGTCACAGCTATTGTGCTTAGACATAACAACCTCCTAAAAGACCAGAGCACTCAGAGAATGTGATAGAGTGATACAAAATGAGGCCACTTCATAATTTTCTCTCAGCACAAACCAAAACCAAGTCACTGTGCAACCTGCGAAATATTATGTATGCACTTACTTGCATATGTTACTTATTTTCTAAATATAGTTTTATCCTTGCTTTAGTTAGCCCTCCCTTCAAAGAAGGTTTATTACAATACTCATAGATTGCCTTCACTTTCTGACAGCATTCAATTTACTAAATCCCCTAATCAAAGCTAAGATTCCGTAATAAATTCTAACATCCTCTCACTGAGATGCACCATAGTTCCCCAGGGTATACATCTTGTCTTGCTACAATAAGCAGTAAATCCAACTCATTTAACTATAAGGTGTGTTCCTGGTGGTCTTTGGCTGCAGGGCAAAGCATCTCTGAGGGAATATATCATAGTCTGCTTGATGTTTCAAATCATTTCAAGAAGACAACATAAAAAAGAAAATAGTTGATTCTTAAATGTCCATTATTAATCAATTAAAATCTTATTTAAATGAGTGATTTTATTGACTAATTGACTTTCTGTTGATAAGACCAGTGTTTTATTGTATTTTAATCATGGAAATTAGTGTGTATAGCATAACACCATGATAATCGGTTCATTTAATCATTTTTAAAAATCTAAGCATACATATACAAACACACACACACCAAACTAAATGAAAATCAGTCAAGTGAATTGCTTGACAAAGTGGATTGATCAGCAAGCCCCAACTGCACCTTCATTATAACAACCATTTGAAAATACACAGACTGACATTTGTGATTTCACTATTTTTTTCTAAAGCATCCAAATTCATCAATGTAAGTTCTCTTTCTTTATGCTTCATTGTCAGTATTGGTGTGTTGTATCCACTAGCAAAAGCAATTACTCAGTAGAGAGTGCGTGTGTGTGCACACATGCTTTCAACACAAAAAATATCCTTGTTTTGTGGGGAAGGGGATAGAAAGAAGAATTGTTCTTACTTTCAAAGGGCAATTATTCCTACTTTGCCTCATATTCCTCAATTTTATTTTATGAGACTTTTGTTAATCCAATGAACTAACTCTTATAGCTTCAGTACATTTCATTTGGATGAAAAAAATCTATTTAAATTAATACATCTTTAATTTCAATTGTTTTGATTTCCAGTTTACTACATTTCTTAATAACAAAATATTTCAACTGTTCACATTAATGGCCACATAATTATATCATGAAATGGCACCAATAAGTGTTCAATTAACGGATAGAAATTTCATAATCTAATAAAGGCCTTGCAACTACAGAGGACAGAGAAAAAAGTAATTGTCTTACTTACTTGAGATATGTTTTCCCTAGATAAACACCTAGGCTAGTTGTACATTTTCATTCACAGCTAGTTGTTTAGTAAAGACCCCTGAACTTCCTATCTTTGGAGACTTATGGGAAAACATTGTATTGTGGGGCAGATTTAAAAGCAGGTAAGGCTGTGAAAAAGAGAATTAAGAGAGAATAGACTGAAAGAACAAGAGACAAAATAGTTACAAAGTAAAAAGAGATTGGCATTTTCTGCAAAGGTTCAAGAAGCTTGATTTAAGCTCATGCCAAAAGATATATCTTACAATCATGAACTTCAACAAAAGGAACAAAAAACATAAAATTCATGTGGCATAATTCCATTTTATAAAGTTGAACACCAGGCAAAATTTAATTACAGTAGTTTCCCCTTATCCACCAGTCATATGTTCAAAGACCCCCAGTGGATGCCCAAAAACACTAATAATACTGAACCCTGTATATACCAAAACTAGACAAAGATAGTTAAAATGGCTATTATCAAAAAGACATTTTCTCTGTGCATTTTACAGTGAAAAAATTTACAAGGGTTTTTTTTTTTTTAATCTATATGAAATGGTACCCAATTGTATACCTTCTTATCTTTCCCTGTGGATGAGTTTATTTCTGGACTCTCAATTCTATTTCATTAGTCTGTACATGTATCCTTATAATGCTACTATATCATTGCTTAGGGACTTTTGAATCTGGAAGTGTGAATCATACAGCTTTTTTTTATGGTCTGTTTTGTCTATTTGGTGGTCACTTGCAATTCCACGTGTTTCTTGAGGGTTTTTGTTTGCTGGTATAATGTTTCTTCTAAACTATTTTTGTAAAATTTGTATTTGTTCTGTGTGTCATTGGAGTTTATGTTCTGTTAGCATATTGATTAGCGGTGTCCTGACAAAATTTCCTTAAACTTCTGTAGAAAATACAAATGAAAAAATGGAGAAGAAAAATAAAGGAAAAAGGAGAAACAAAACAACAAAACAAATATTTTACCAGGTATTGGAGATTGGCTCTCTTTAGGTGTAAACCTTCAATGCTTAGCCAGGCCAGTTACTACTCTCTTAACCTTCACTTTCTCAGATCCTAGTGGACATCCAGAGGGAAAAGTTCAGGTTCTTCTCAGTCCTTTTCTGTGCATGCATCCAGCCCTGAACATGCTATTGGTCTTTTCTATTCTTTGATGTATGTGGGGAGCTTTTAACAACTTTTTTTCTTCCTTGTATTTCCTTTTTCAGCCTCTTGCCTCTAAGGCTTTCTAGGCTGTCCATTGCTTATCCTCATTATTATTCATTATTCCCTTGCCCCAAGCTGCTGTGGCCAATAATTTAGCTCTAAATACTTTCATTAAACACCACCTGGGAAGCCACAATACAGTTCCCTGGGAAATCCTGGGAATTCTTATACCAAAAGAATGGCAAGTCCTCATACTTACTCTGGTTCTTCAGAAAACCACCAGACATAGCAACACAACCAGAATTCTTTCAGAATACTACGTATGTCTGGAAAAAGTCCAGCCATTGCTAACATAAAGAGAATGGTTTGTGCAACATCAATGTAACCTGGCAGCCAAGGAGAATGGACTGGAAAGTGCATGTGTGAACAATGATAACTTCACTGTACTAGTCAGTGGGCAGTAGATGCCACTGAGTGAGCATGTGTACTGTGTGGCTATCACATTCAAAAATGACTGAGCAAGTAGAGCAACAAGTCTGCATCAAATTTTGCATTAAGCTTGAACATTCCTCTGCAGAAACTATTTGGATGATTCAGAAGGCTGCAGCTATGGGCAACTGGTGATAGGCAGCTTCATCAAGACAATGTGCCCACTTATGCATCACATTTCATGCAGAGATTTTTGACAAAACATCAAGTCACCAGGTGATTCTGCCCCCCGATTACCCAGATTTGGTGCCCTAGGATTTCTTGCTTTTCCCAAAACTAAAATTACATTTGAAAGAGAAGAAACTTCAGACCATCAATGAGTTTCAAGAAAATATGACAGGACATCTGATGGTGATTCCAATAAAGGATTTTGTAGAGTGTTTTGAACAGTGGAAGAGATGTTGCGATAACTGTGTGAGGTCCCAAGGTGCCTACTTTGAAATGGACTGAGGCATCATCCTATGTACAATGTTTCTTGTATCTTGTAACTTCTTCAGTAAATGCCTCTATTTTCATATTACATGGCTGGATACCTTCTGGACAAACCTTGTATGATTCACATTGCCTCTCTGCATTAACACCTTTCAGCAGGCATGCATGTTCCCAGCTTTAAGCGCATAGCCCATCTGGGGAATGGGGCAAAGGTAGGCTACTTAAAATGCTACAGCACACTCTTACCAGAGTGCAACAGATTCTTCTTTAAAGTTTCCCTTGGTTGTTTTGTACTAGATTCCAGATTCTGCAAAATTTTATTCTGACAATTTTTACCAGCATTTGAATTGTTTAATATAGCAGCAGATATCTAGGTTTCCATCATTGATTTTTAGTTCCTTATTATCCATCTGTTATGGACTAAATTGTATACTCCACCCCTCCCCCAAAAATCAAATGTTGAAGTTATAACCCCAGAACCTCAGAATATGACTGTATTTGGAGAGGAGGCCTGTACAGAGGTAATTAAGTTAAAATACAGTGGGAACTAATCCAGTATGACTGATGTCTTTATAAGAAAAGGAAATTTGGACACAGACACATAAAGAGGACAGGAAGGATGAAGATACAGGGAGAAGATATCCATCTTTACAAGCCAAGAAGAGAGGTCTGGTATAGATCCTTCTCTTACAACTCTAAGAAGGAGCCAGTCTTGCTGACAATTTCAGATTTCTGGTCTCCAGGACTGTGACAAAATAAATTTCTGTTTTTTTAAGCCATACATTCTGTGGTACTTTGATATGGCAGCACTAGCAAACAAATACAACATCTTTATTACCTACTTTGTTCCACATAGTTTAGGTTTAATTTACTGTGTTGTTTGTTAGCTTTATAAAGTGAAAGTGTAACCTTAAACTTTCATTGATTTTAAAACTTTCAACTTTTAATACAAGAATTAAAACTACACATTTCCTCTTATGATTTGCATTAACTACATTCCACAGATATTGATAGGTTTTCTTTACTTTTTATATTAATTTTTTACAAATATTTACAGATCTTCTAGTTATCTCTTTGTCATTTGCTTCTAATTGAATTCCCTTGTGGTCATAGTGAGGTAGGCAAATAGACATGAGGAATTTCCAAGGGCATCTGCAACAAATGCAAAATATGCTAAGCAAAGCTAAGCCAGACAGCCTGAGTTCCTGAAATAGTTACTTCACTCTTCACAAGTGGACTTCACTCTGGACTTAAGGCAGGAGAGTTTGGGACAGTAGATGAAATAAAAATGAGGAAGTCCTGAGAGTCAGGCATCAAAGTAAATAGCTGACATTGACACAAACCAACATGCTGAATACAGAAAATAGTCTTGTAATAGCACAGTAATACTTAAAATTGAAGCCAGGCTTGCACGCTTTGATCCCGAACAACCTATAGTCCACCTTAGTATCATTATGATCTGATTGTAATAAATTAGCATTGTGGTCTTTCCCCCAGGTGGGCAATCAGGGAGAACTATGGGTAATCAATCACATGCACAGTAGCAGAAAAATTGTATGACTCCTAATGCATGTGCAGTAAAAAGTAGATTAAGAATAGGGAATTAAAATGCCTTTTAAAATTATAACCCTTCAGACAACAAGGGGCCATTCTCTGTTCAGGGGACAGGGCCATTCTCTGTTCAGGGGACTGGCCCATTCCCATATTTTGTGGAGTGTACTGTCCTTCTTTGCTGCCTCTGTTCATGTGATTCATTCAGTTCCTTTGTTCACAACACCAAAAATCTATTACCTATTCACACCTGTGACAGTAGAACTAATTTTGTGTGATTTCAGTTATTTTAAATGTATTGATAGTTGTTTTATTGAATATGGTCCATCTTGGAAAATGTTTCATGTGCACTTGAGAAAAATGTGCATTCTGCTGTTGTTGGGTGGGGTGATTTATAGCTGTCAGAAGTGTTTCTTGATTGTGATGCTGAAGCCTTCTATATTTTTGATTGTCTATCTACTTTCTTTTACAACTTATTGAGAGATAGATATTAAAATATCTACAATTGAAATTGTAGACTGTCTATTTAACCTTCAAGTTCTATCAAATTTTGTTTAGTGTACTTTAGGCACAGTATTAGTTTTAAAACTTTAGGAGATATTAATAATATCTTAATTTGAAATTTTGTTGCTAAATATAGCATCTAGGTACATTTGGCATCATTTTAATTTTTTAATTTATTATTTTTGAGAACAAACCACTTCTTGTTTGTTTGCTTATGTACTTCCTAGCTTTTTATGTACTTCCTGAGATATAATTGACTTATAATATTTTATAAGTGTATGTTATACAACATAATGATTTCATATATGCATAATTGCACAATAAGATTAGCTAATACATCTATCACCTCACAGTGACATTTTTTGTGGTGACAACTTAAAAAATCTATTTATAACTTTCAAATATACAACTGAGTGTTATTAACTACAGTCTCCATGGTGTACATTACTCCCCTAGAACTTGCTCATCTTGTAACTACATAGTTATAACCTTTGACCACCTGCTCCTGGAAACCACAACTTGTTCTCTATTTCTATGAATTCAGTAGATTGTATATATAAGTGAGATAATACAGTATTTGTCTTTCTCTGTCTGACTTATTTCATTTAGCATAGTGTCCTCAAGATTATTCCATGTTGTCACAAATGTCAGGATTTCCTTTTTTATGGATAAATAATATTGCATAATAGATATGTGTCATTATCTTTATCCATTACTTTATTGATGGACACAGGTTGTTTCCATGGCTTGACTATTGTAAATAAAGCTGTAATGAACATGGGAGTGCAGAAGGCCTCTTCACATTAGTGATTATATTTCCTTTGGAAATACAAGGTCTATCCAGAAGGTATCCTGCCATGTAATATGTAAAATAGAAACATTTATTGAAGAAGATAGAGGAAACATTGTACATAGGACAGTGACACCTCAGTCCCCTTCAAAATAGTCATACCTCACACAGTTCTCCCAATCACCATCAGCTGCCCAGTAGTATTTTCCTGAATCTCATCTATGGTCCGAAATCTCTACCCTTTCAAAGGTGATTTTAGTTCTGGGAAAAGCCCAGAGTTGCAGGGCACCAAATCTGGGCTGTAGGTGGCCTGAGACACCTGGGTCACTTGATGTTTCACCAAAAAGCTCTGCACAAGATCCGATATGTGAGTGGGTGCGCTGTCATGATGAATCTGCCAATCATCAGTTGTTCATAGCTGCAGCCTTCTGAATCATTTTAATAGTTTCCATTGAGGAATGTTGAAGCTTACTACAAAATTTGATGCAGATGTGTTGCTGTACTCAGTTGTTTTGAATGTGACAGCCACACAGTACACATGCTCACGCAACGGTGTCTACTGCCCCCACTGACTAGTACAGTGCAGTCGTTGTTCATGCATCTGCATTCCAGTCCTTTCTCCTTGGCAGCCAGGTTATATCGATGTTGCACAAACCATTCTTGTTTTATGAACAATGGCTGGGCTTTTTCTGGACAGATCTCATGTATCTGGAAGTGGAAGTAATAGATGATATGCTAGTTGTATTTTTAATTTTTTGATGAAATTACATCGTAGTTTACATAGTGGCTGTACCAATTTATGTTCTCACCAAAAGTGTACAAGGGTTTTCTTTTCTCCACAGCCTTGTTCAGTATTGTTTTTTTGATAAATAGCCATTCTAACTATCTTTGTCTATTTTTGGTATTAAGGTAATACTAGTTTCATAAAATTAAATTGGAGTTATCATTTAATTAAATTAGTTAATTAAATAAGTGTTATCAATGTTTATTTTCTGGAAGAGATTGTCTAGACAGCATTAATTATGTTAACATTTTGTTGAAGTCTTGGTGAAACCCTTTAGGTCTAAAGATTTTTTGAGGTGGGAATTTGCAATTACAAATTCAGTGTCCTTAATAGTTATAGAGCTGTTTGAATCATGTATTTTATATTGCATGAATTGTGGTAGACTGGGTTCCAGTGAATTTGTGCATTTCATTTCAGTTTTCAAATTTGTGTATGTAAATACACATAATGTATTTTATAGTCCTTTTGATATCTACATGCTCTATAGTAATAACTTATTTTATTCATGATATTAGTAACTTGTGTCTTCTATCTGTTTTTGTCACTTTTAGTACAAGTTTCATAATTTTATGTTTTTAAAATAATAACTCTGTTTCATGGATATTTTTCTACTGCTTTTCTGTTTTCACTTTTATTTATTTCTGTTCTTCTCATTATGATTCCCTTTTTTCTATTTGCTTTTGGTATATTTTTCTCTTCCTTTTCTTTGTACTTAAGGTGGGAATTTAGATTATTGATTTGAAACTTTTCATCTTATCTATTATAAGCATTAGCTATAAATTTCCCTCTCAGTACTGCTTTAGCCAAATCCCACAAAATTTTATGTTGTATTTCATCTCATTCAATTCGTGGTGTTTCTTAATTTCACTTAAAACTTCCTCTTTAATCTATGGATTATTTATAATTGTGTTTAGTTTCTGAGTATTTAGAGATTTGGTGCTCTTTTTCTTACTGATCTCTAGTTTGATTCAAATAACACTTTTTGTTATTTCTATTTTAGTATATTTGTTATGTTCTATTATGGCTCAGAACATTTTATGTCTTGGTAAATGTTCCATGAGTGTTTGAAAAGAAGTATATTCTCACATCTATGTGCTGTTCTATGATGTTCTATTAAATACCACTGGTTTATGGTGTTTTTGAGTTTTTCTGTATTGATGCTGATTCTATCAATTGTTGAGATTGAAGTTTTGAAATCTCAAACCATAAATATGAGGTTTTCTATCCTTAAAATTCTATCAGTTTTTGCTTCATGCACTTTATACCTTGTTTTTATTTTCTGGTGCATGCATATATAGATGTTCTGTGTGTTCTCAGTGGACTGACACTTTTATCATTGTGTAATGTATCTCCATCCCTGGTAATTTTATTTACACTTATGTCCATTTATTTTATCTTAATATTATTACAACCAATTCTGCTTTCTTTGATTAATGTTTGTAAGGTGTATCTTTTCTTTATCCTTTTAATTTCAGTCTATATATATCATTACCTTATAAGAGTATGCTGTGTAACATTTGGTTCTTACTTTTTAATCCACTTTGCCAATCTCTGCCTTTTATTTTTACTTTAATTTATTTTTATTTTTTAGTCCTCACCTGAGGATGCATTTTTTTAATTGATTTTAAAGAGACAGGTAGGGAGAGAGAGAAACATTGATATGAGTAAGAAACATCAATTGGTTGCCTCCCATAGGCACCCTGACCAGGGACCGAACCACCAAACCAAGTATGTGCTCATATTAGGAATCAAAACTCTGCAACCTTTTCATTCACATAATGATGCTCCAGCCAATAAAATCACACCAGCCAAAGCCTATATCTGCCCTTTTTATTTTGAGAATTTATAAACTGTATTTTCTAAGTATACTCTAGTTTTTAAAAAATATTTTATTGTTTAGGCTATTACAGTTGTCCCAACTTTTTCACTTTTGCCCCCCTCTACCCAACCACCACTTTCCCACTCTCAGGCAACCCTCAAACTGTTGTTCCTGTCCATGGGTCATGTATATGTGCTCTTCAGCTACTCCCTTCATCTTCTTACAACCAGTCCCCACTTCCCCCCTCTCCTCTTCAAGCTGTCAGTCTGTTCCATATTTCTATGCCTCTGATTTTATTTTGCTCATCGGTTTATTTTGTTCATTAGATTCCACATATAAGTGATACCATATGGTATTTTTATTTCACTGATTGGCTTATCTCACCTAATGTAATAGTTTCCAGGTCCATCCATGTTGTCACAAAAGGTAAGAGTTCCTTCTTTTTTACTTCTACATAGTATCCATTGTGTAAATGAACCACAGCTTTTTTATCCACTCATCTATTGACGAGTATTTGGACTGTTTCCAGGTCTTGACTATTGCAAATTGTGCTGCTATAAACATAAGAGTGAATATATGTTTTGAAATTGGTGTTTCTGGATTCTTAACATACATTCCCAGAAGTGGAATCACTGGGCCAAAAAGCAGTTCCATTTTTAGTTTTCTGAGGAATTTCCATACTGTTTTTCACAGTGGTGGCACCAATCTGCATTCCCAGCAGTGCACTAGGGTTCCATTTTCTCCACAACTTCTCCAAAACTTGTTGTTTGTTGCTTTGCTTATGATGGCCATACTCACTGGTGTGAGGTGGTATCTTATTGTGGTTTTAATTTGCATCTCTCTGATGGCTAGTGATGCTAGCATCTTTTGATATGTCTCTGGGCCTTCTGTATGTCCTCCTTGGAGAAGTGTCTGTTCAGGTCCTTCGCTCATTTTTTAATTGGGTTGTTTGTTTTCCTGGAGTGGAGTCGTATACATACTTAATATAATTTGGAAATTAAACCCTTATCTGATGTATCATTGGCAAGTATGTTCTCCCATACAGTCAGTTCCCTTTTTATTTTGATGTTGGTTTCTTTAGCTATTCAGAAGATTTTAGTCTGATGTAGTCTCATTTGTTATTTTTTTTTCTTTGTTTCCCTTGCCCTAGGAGATATTGGCAAAAATGTCACTATGTGAGATATCTGAAATTTTACTGCTTATGTTTTTTTTCTCTAGGGTATTTATGGTATCATGACATATTTATAAGTCATCCATTTTTTGAGTTTATTCTGGTGTATGGTGTAAGTTGGTGGTCTTGTTTCACTTTTTTTCATGTACCAGTCCAGTTCTTCCAAAACCATTTATTGAAAAGACTGTCTTTACCCTATTGTGTGCTTTTTCCCCTTCATCAAATATTAATTGACCTTAAAGGTATGGATTTATTTCTGGGCTCCCTATTCTGTTCCACTGATCTATGTGTCTGTTCTTTTGTCAGTACCAGGCTGTTTTGATTACAGTGGCCTTATGGTATTATTTGATCAATCTCTGCCTTTGTATATGGTGTATTTAGTGTTTACATTTTATATAATTATTGATATGGTAGGATTTAAATCTGCCATTTTTTGTTTTCTGTTTTATTCTTTGTTTTCATTTCCTTGTTTTCCTGTGGCTTGCATTAACATTTAAAATTTTTTATTTACAGTGATCCCTCACCTATCGTGGGAGTTATGTTCCAGAGACCCCGCAATAGGTGAAAATCCACGAAGTAGTGGCATTATATTTATTTTATTATTTATATATATTTTAAGGCTTTATAAACCCATCCCACACTACTATAAACCTTTCCCACTCTTTTATTACCCTTTCCCACACTCTTACAAACACTTCATATTCTCTTAAACACTTTCTACACTCTTAAACCTATGTACTTTTAACAACATATAAAATTCTATATGGGTACTCATCAGTGAAGTATACAGTCATCCCTCACTATATAAAAATTTAAAAAATTAAAAAAACCCACAATACAGTGAGGCTGCAATAAGTGAACTGCAATATAGCCAGGGACAACTATATTTTTAGAGAGGGGGGAATGGAAGGATAAAGAGAGGGTGCAAAAAATTAATGTGAGAGAGAAACATCAGTCAGTAACATCTCACATACCCTGAAACAAGGACCTGGCCCGCAGCCCAACCATGTGCCCTTACCAGGAATTGAACTGGCAACCTTTCAGTTTTCAATATGATGCCCAATCCACTGAGCCACAACAATCAGGGCTTGCATTAACATTTTTTTAAATTCCATTTTGACATAACTATTGTTTACATTATCTTTTACAACTTTTTAGTAGTTTCTGTAGGTACTACTTGTTATATACATACCTTATTACTCTACTTGTGCCACCATTTTTCCAGTTTGAGAGATGTGTAGAAACAGCATCTTCCTTTTTGTCTCTTTACCCTCCATTATAATTGTGTTTAATAGGCCCGTTACATGCATTAGAACTACATTAGGCAGTATTTTAATTTTTACATCAACTAACTAACATAATTTGGGAAACTGAAGAACAGAAGGAAAGCCCATTGTGTTTATTAATTTTTTGCTTTCTGTATTCATTCTTCCTGATGCTCCAAAATTTTTCATTGAAATCTTTCCTTTCTGTTCAGAGAGCTTCCTTTAGCCATTCTCTTAAAGTCTACTGCTGACAAATTCTCTTATTTTCCATCATCTGAGAATAGGTTGATTTTTCCTTTATTCCCAAAGGATGTCTTCCACTAGATATAAAATAATAAAACAAAATTCTAAATCAACAATTCTTTTCTTTCAATACACGAACAATGTTGTGCAACTTTGTATTGCCATGGATACTTTAATATAAAAAAAATGCCTGTCATTTGTATTGGTTTTTTCCCCTATAAAGAAAATGTTCTTTCTCTCTCAATTTTTTCAAGAGTATTTGTCTTCGATTTTTCAAAAATTTGACTATGATGTGCCTTGGCATGAATTTCTTTGGGTTTATCTTATTTGGGGTTAAGTTGGCTACTTGAAACTGTAGGCTTGCTGAGGTTGAAAAATTTTAGCCTTTATTTCTTCAGATACTTTTTCAGCTTACCTTCTTTCTCCTCTCTTTTTAGGACTCTTATTACACAAATACTAGGGTTTTGTTTTGTTTTTGTTTTTGTTTTTGTTTTGCTATAGTCCCAATGAATAGGAGAAATTTTATATCAGTGAAATTATTTATTGGCATAGCATTTGGATTTCTGTGAGTTTTGCAGAGGAAAAACTAATTTCAGAATTGACCAAGTTGTCTTGGGCTATGATGGACTGTATTTTATTAAATGTGAAACACAGATTAAAAAAAGATTTTTTAGAAAACATAAAGGACTATATAGAAAAATAAAGAAAAGAAAAATAATAAAACATACAGACTCCACACTGACAACTAATAGGGCAAATCTTAAGGCAAATCTTAAACAAATGCCTATTCACTGAGTCATGTTACTATGGATTAAATATTGATAATGTCTGATGAAACAAAGGATAAACAAACATGAATTTGTGTTTTGAGGATGTGAATATTGAACAACTTTTAAGAATTTTTTATGCTCTAAATAAACTGGTGAGTATAAACTCCATGTAGCCTTTAACTATTCATAAAAATTTAAATTAAAATTTTGATATTTCCACTATTGATTATTACTAAAACATCCTACCATAGACAGTGCCATTACTACCTAAAAGATCATCATCTCATTTTCTCTTGTAGTATTTATGATGTTAGACTTCGGCATAGACAAAGACAAAAATAACAAAGTCAACTGGTAATAACTTTAGATGTTTTCAAAACTTACTAACCTCTTCCTAGATATTTGAAATTGTTTTTAGAAGATGCCTTTTAAAAGATTTATTTATTTGTTTATGTTTATAGAGAGTGGAAGAGAGGGAGAAAGAGATGGAGAGAAACATTAATGTGTGTGGTTGCCTCTCACATGCCCCCTACTGGGGACCTGGCCCACTACCCAGGTATGTGCTCTGCCTGGGAATTGAACCAGCTACCCTTTGGTTCTTAAGCCAGTGTTCAATCCACTGAGCCACAGCAGCCAGGGATACAAGATGCATTTTTAAAATTGATATGATAAGCTCTGACCAGTGTGGTTCAGTTGGTTGGAACATTGTCCCATAACCAAAAGGTTGCAGGTTTGATTCCTGGTCTGGACACATACAGGAAGCAAAGAGTTGGTGCTCCTCTCTCACATTGATATTTCTCTCTCTCCCTCTCTCTAAAATCAGTGAAAATTGTTCTTGGGCAAAGATTTTTTAAAATGATATGAAAAAGTCCCATTCCTTTCATTATGTCATTCTCACTTCCTGTGAGGAATGGATCTCTGTATTCACCAAGAGAGAATTTTTGTACCATTATTGCTAGTATCAGAGAGGGGGTAAAGATTTATTTTGTGTGGAAAATGTAGTACCTAATGAAACTATTTGAAGCTCAGTGTAATTAAGAGAGGATGGACTAAGATAAAATATGAATATTGATAGCCCTGACCAGTGTGTCTCAGTTGGTTAAGCATCCAACAAAGTGGAAGGTCTTAGGTTCGATGCTGCTCAGGGCACATGCCTGGGTTGTGAGCTCAGTCCCTGACTGGGGCACGTACAAAAGGCAACCAATCAATATTGCTCTCTCACATCTATATTTCTCTCCCTCTCTTTCTCCCTCCCTTGTCCTCTCTCCAAAAATAAATAAGAAATATCTTTTTAAAAAATATTGATATAAGGAGATCCAAAGTTAAAACCACATTTTGGACATACAATTAAATACCAAAAATGCATCTAGCAAAGTATTGTAAAATATATTTTTTACTGTTAAATTTAATTTACGATATTTGAAAAAGGAATAATCTATAATTATAATTTTAGGTGCATAACTTTCAGTAAGTATTTAAATCATAAATATTTTCAATATACAACCCAGTATTACAAAATGTTCATATATTAATTTGAATGCAAAACCCAATGCATTTGAGCGTATTTATTTTATTTAGCTAGTTAGTGGCTTTGGGCGCATTTATAATATGGCTGAGAATGCACAGAAATGTATACATAAATGAGAGACAAGTGTTGATACATCACTTTTCTTTGCTAAGCTCAAATGCTAATACTTATTGGATTTTTCTCATAATTATACCTTAAAATAAGCTGCAGGAGCACAAATATGTAAAAATAAGAAAGATTGTAAATATAAGTTTAAAACAATATCTCTCATAGCCTCTATACCCAGGCTTCCTTCCCAATTACTTTATAGATTACCCAAGAAAATAGCCTCTTGTCAGTTCTTCCTAATTCTTGTTCCTGCCTTATAACACTGTTGACTCTGCTGAGATTCTATTCTTCCTTGGTTTTCTTTCTTTCTTTCTTTCTTTCTTTCTTTCTTTCTTTCTTTCTTTCTTTCTTTCTTTCTTTCTTTCTTTTTCTTTCTTTCTTTCTTTCTTTCTTTCTTTCTTTCTTTCTTTCTTTCTTTCTTTCTTTCTTTTCTTTTCTTTTTCCTATCTAGTTTTATTTATTTTTAAAAATATATATTTTACTGATTATGCTATTACAGTTGTTCCATTTCTTCCCCTTTATTCCCCTCTACCCTGCACACCCCCTCTCACCTGCATTCCCCACCCCCTCTTATTTCATGTCCATGGGTCATACATATAAGTTCTTTGGCTTCTCCATTTCCTATACTGTATTTAACCTCCCCCTGTCTATTCTGTATGTAACATAAATGCTTCTTATTCCCTGTACTTTTTCCCCCATTCTCCTCCCTCCGTCTCCCTGCAGATAACCCTCCATGTGATCTCTATTTGTGTGATTCTATTCCTGTCCTAGTTGTTTGCTTAGTTTGTTTTTGTTATATTTAGGTTCCGTTTGTAACAGCTGTGAGTTTGTTGTCATTTTACTGTTCATAGTTTTTATTGTTTCCTTAGATAAGTCCCTTTAACATTTCATATAATAAAGGCTTGGTGATGATGAGCTCCTTGAATTTGATCTTATCTGGGAAGCACTTGATCTTCCCTTCCATTCCAAATTATAGCTTTGCTGGATAGAGTAATCTTGGATGTAGGTCCTTGCCTTTTGTGACTTGGAATACTTCTTTCCAGCCCCTTCTTGCCTGCAAGGTTTCTTTTGAGAAATCAGCTGAGAGTCTTATGGGCACTCCTTTGTAGGTAACTGTTCTCTTGCTGCTTTTAAGATTCTCTTTATCTTTAATCTTGGATAACTTAATTATGATGTGCCTTGGTGTATACCTCCTTGGGTCCAACTTCTTTGGTACTCTCTGAGCTTCCTGGAATTCCTGGAAGTGGAAGTCTATTTCCTTTGCTAGATTGGGGGAGTTCTCCTTGATTATGTTTTCAAATAAGCTTTCAATTTCTTGCTCTTCCTCTTCTCCTTCTGGCATGCCTATGATTCGGATGTTGGAATATTTAAAGTTGTCCTGGAGGTTCCTAAGCCTCTCCTCTTTTTTTAAATTCTTATTTATTTCTTCATTCTGTTCTGGTCGAATGTTTCTTCCTTCTGCTCCAAACCATTGATTTGAGTCCCAGTTTCCTTCCCATCACTGTTGGTTCCCTGTATGTTTTCCTTTATTTCACTTTGTGTAGCCTTCATTTGTTCCTTTATTTTGCAGCTGAGCTCAATCAGTTCTGTGAGCCTCCTGATTACCAGTGTTTTGAACTCTGCATGAGATAGGTTATTTATCTCCTTGTCACTTAGCTCTTTTTCTGGAATTTTGATCTGTTCTTTCATTTGGGCCATATTTCTTTGGGCGCACTTGTTTCATGGTAAGGGTTGGAGCCTTAGGCATTTGCCAGGGTGGGGCAACCCTCTTTGCTGCATTGTGGCACTGCCTATAGGGAAGGGGTCAGAGGGAACAATGCCATGTGCTCTGCTCTCACCCAACTTTCTGTCACCTCTCTCACTTCCCACAAGCAATCTGTGCCCTTACAGATGATGAATTGCAAGTGGGTGGGTTTTTGTGTGTTCTAGGACCCTGTGGGCCTCTCCAAGGAACTTTTCTATGAGGCTGGGAGTTTCTCCCACCACCACAATCCCCACAGATTTTTATAGTCAGGGGTTTTGAGGGTTTTGAGTCTTTAGTTTCCTGTGCTTAAGCCCCAGGTTTTGAGGTCTGTCTCGCTCCACCATTGTTTCCTCCTGGCTTACCTGTATGCAAATGTGGGATTGCCCACACCTTACACCACCTTGCTTCGCCAGGCATCCTCTCTGCCCTGGCTTCCCGTCCCCACATCTCTGCCCCTCCTACCAGTCTGGTTTTTTTAAAGAGTTTATTTATTTATCTTTACAGGGGAAGGGAAGGAGAGAGGGAGAGAAATATCAATGTATAGTTACCTCTCATGTGTCCCCTGCTGGGAACTGGCCTGCAACCCAGGCATGTGCCCTGACTGAGAATTGAACCACAATCCTTTGGTTCACAGGCCCATGCTCAGTCCACTGAGCTACACTAGCCAGGGATGGATGAATGAATGTTTCTTTAACTCCTTGGTTGTTGGACTTCCATGCAAATGATTTTCTGGCAGTTCTGGTTGCTCTTTGTTTTTAAATTGGTTGTTATCCTTCTTTTGGTTGTGTGAGGAAGTGAAGCATTTCTGCCTGTGCCTCCATCTTGGCTGGAACCTCACATTTAATTCTTTAATCCATGTTTGAGTTTATTTTTGTGTGGTGTAAGAAAGTGGTGTACTTTCAATTTTTTGCATGTATCTGTTCAATTTTCTGAAAACCATTTACTGAGTAAACTATCCTTACCCCATTTTATGTTTTTGCCTCCTTTGTCAAATATTAATTGACCACAGAGTCATGGATTTATTTCTGGGTTCTCTATTCTGTTCCATTGTTCTATGTGTCTGTTTCTATGCTAGTACCATGCTGTTTTGATTACTATGACTTGTAGTATAGTTTGATATCAGGTAGTGTGATACCTCAACTGTGTTCTTTAATCACACATTGACAGCCTCCTTTAGGCCCATCACACTTCTCCTAATGGTCTCAGGATGTTCCAGTTTCTCTCCTTTATATCATCCTACAACCAGTGCCACATGTTTTTATTGACAATATGCTCTGTACAGGTACCAAATTCTGTTGATGTCCATGATTTTGTGGGTCGGAAATTTGACAGAGAATGGCAGAAATGGTTTTTCTCTGTTTCACAATTTCAGGGATTTCATAGGGGAAGATGCAAAGGCTTGGGTAAATCAATAGTACAGGGGAGAACAATCGTGTAGACACTTTTTTTATTTACATGTCTTGCACCTGAACTGGGATGGTTTGAAGACTAAAACTATTAAACTCTTATAGGTGATCTCCTCACATGGCCTAGTTGTTCAAAGAATGGCATCTGCAGGAAGACTCCTCAATGTAGTGGCTCAGAGTTTCTAGGGTGGTTGCTCAAAGAAAACCTGGAGGAATCTTCATTGCTTTGTCTGACACGGCGTGAGAAATCACACAGTGCATTTCCACTCATTCTGTTTGTGATAGGTACATCATTAAATTCATCCCAGATTCAAGAAGAAGGGACATAGACTTCCACTCTCTATGGAAGGAGTGTCAAAATTTGCTGACTCATTTTTACATAGCTGCACAAAATTAGAAGGCAAGGAAACCTATAATTTGTGAGAAATTTATAATGAGGGATGTTTGTGTTCTGAACATAAGGATGAAGGCCTTCAAGCCTTCAATATTTATAATCTTTCAGTGACGTATAGAGAAAGAAAATATATGTAAATCAGTGGACATACTATAGAATTAGCACAATGTTTTGAAACATAGGTACACATTAGAAATGCCCATGGAGCTTTTAAGAATTCTGATGGCCAGGTCATGGCTGGTGTAGCTTGGTGGATTGAGCATGGGCCTGTGAACCAAACAACCACAGTTCGATTCCCAGTCAGGGCATGCCTGGGTTGCAGGCCAATTCCCAGCAGGAGACGCACAAGAGGCAACCATACATTGATATTTCTCTTCCCCTCTCCTTCCCTTCCCCTCTAAAGATAAATAAATAATTTTTTTTCTTTTTTTTATTTAATTTTATTTTATTGATTATGCCATTACAGTTCTCCCATTTCCCCCTTCATTTCCCTCCAACCTGCACACCCCCTCCCACCCCTACACTCCCCCTCTTTAGTTTATGTCCATGTATCATAAGTTCTTTAGCTTCTACATTTCCCACACTACTCTTGCCCTCTCCCTGTTTATTTTCTCCCCACCGTCTATGCTACTTATTCTCTGTACCTTCTCCCTATCCTCTCCTCCCACTCCCCTGTTGCTAACCTTCCATGTGACCTCCATTTCTGTGGCTCTGCTCCTGTTTTAGGTGACCGTGTTGCATCCACCAACCACGAGAACAAATGTCGGAGACTTTCAGGGTTTCAAAGATGTTACTTTATTGTCCAAAGTTTTACCTGCGCAGGGGCGAACTCTCCGAATGTGTCTGGAGACACAGTGCTCCTTAGAGCTGCAAATGAGAGTCGCGCCTAACGCTCACAACTAAGGGTTTTTATGGACGAGAGCAAGCAAGCCAGGCACAGAAGCGAATGTGGCGGTCAGCGATTGGCTCAGCAATACAAAGGGGTCACCCGTCATTGGTGGTTTCGAAATCGCGCGGGCAAACAAACGAGGCAAATCATTGGTGGGTTCGAAATGAACTCAGGGGCAAAAAATTTTCTTCCTTAGTAACAGTCAGATGGCTATCCGCTTACAACATCTGCTTGCCTAAGCTATCTGTTTGCAACATCGGCTTGCCTAAGCAAGCATATCCTTGAGCTCAGTAAACATCTTTCACTTCTTCCTAACATTCTTTCTGTTGGCCTCAACAACCGCTTAGTCTGCTTTTGTTTTAGGTGTGGATGTTAATAACTTGAGTTTGCTGTCCTTTTACTGTTCATATTTTTATCTTCTTTTTCTTAGGTAAGTCCCTTTAACATTTCATATAGTAAGGGCTTGGTGATGATGAACTCCTTGAACTTGATCTTATCTGAGAAGCACTTTATCTGCCCATCCATTCTGAATGAAAGTTTTGCTGGATAGAGCAGTCTTGGATGTAGGTCCTTGTGTTTC